>JACXGM010007589.1:0-30357 GCA_016801145.1 Umbra pygmaea
ATCGATTTTACATTGCCTAGCGTCGTCAGTACAGTACATGCCAGCTTCGTGAACAAAGGATTTCACTCGACAAGAAGCATGGCAACTATTTTTCAATTCATACAATACACCTTTAGTATTATTGGAGACACTGTTTGTTGTTACACTATAAAACAACTATGCAATTACAGTACAGGCCTTAGCATCATTACTATAGACCATCAAAATGTAAAACAAGTTGAATGTTACTTACCGGAAAAACCGAACTGCCAACTCCTTTGAGTGTCTTGTCATACAAGCGAATGCCATAGCCACACCCTAACAGCCCCTTTGCTATATCGACCCCTTTTATATTTTAAAATCAACAACACCATAATTCAAAAAATGAACATCATGATAAATTGCAGATGGCTTAAATCTAGCGATTGAGACCATATACTCATTATGAAAATGTTTACTGAGGTAATAATGAAGTGAGACGTGTTTCTCTTTCTCTGTAATAGACTATTACAGAAACCAAGCTCTTTTGCAACCAGACGTATCGCCCCCCCCAGCTGGAATTCCAATAGAATGCAAGAAGGCACTTCCTCATTTGCGTCAATTTGCCAAACCAGATGCTCACCCTGTGGTGCAGATGCAACAATGGGATAGCTTATTTCTCACCTGAAATGTGTTCAGAAACAGGTTTTGGTAACTGCTACAGTGAAATATGATACGATTAAGAAATTAATCTCTAAAGTGAACGTAAACACCCGGGCTCATTCATTTGTGTGCACGCACACCGCCAAGTCGCTATTCCTCTGTCATGGCTAGAAGGGGTACAGCACATGTCAAAATAACGTCATACACATACTCACGCCAGACGTAGACTTTCCGTCCACAATAGTAGCTAGCTAGCCAGACTTTTCTTCTATTGTAGCTAGTCAGTTGTTTGAATGGCAACACTATTAGGGAGATTAAAAAGCTAGTTAAAAAGGGTATCAAAGTATGCTTTGTTTATTACAATGGGTGAGTGGTGTAAATGGTGATTTGCCAACATTTTTGTTGTCAAGTTGTAGAGGTGCTATCAAACACGGCAACTAATGTGACCTATTATTTATTTTATTTTTTATTGAGAATGTAGCTATTTCATAGAAGAAAGTAATGCTACAATCTTCAAATTCTCGCAGGAGTTTCATACCACTCTGACCCAAGATGTATCCCTTCTAGCCATGACCATGTTAATCTAGGCCAAATCCTAGTATAGACAGCCACCTACTGGTCAAATGATTAAATTACATACTGGGGCTAAATTATCACTGCACGGCAATAGGACGCATATGGTGCTGCTGGAATGGAATCAATATTGTGAATACTGTAGGTGCTGATAAGTAAGAAATAAGTAAGGAGAATAATAATAAAAACACAAAGAACAAGATGTGAACCACATAATAATTATTAGTTGAATGGTAAAGATTTGCTCTGATACTTTATTTGTGATATGGGACACAATTAGCTTTTTTCTCTAATGTGCCAGTCTTATGCTGGGTGTGTGATCCAAAGCTGAGTTGTGGGAATTTGCTTGGCTCCCTTCTCAATTTTGCCTCCAGCAATAGCCCCAAACCAGAATGGTGGCTCCACTCTTCCAAAGAGCCACGGTACCATGCCAGGAACAAATGGCTAGCTCCTAACTAAACAAAACCTTTGATCAACGCAGAATAAAAGAAGACAAACCAAATATTGTCCTGAAAGCTGCCACACCACTGAGAGATCGACAGGGCAATTTGACTTCTGAACATCTGGTGAGCTTGTCCAAACTGACATTGGGCATGTTGGGGGTGGAGAGATTTATTTTTATTTTTTTGTGGGTAATAAAAAAATAATACAAAATAATTAGGCCAGGAATGTGTGCGTTTTGTGTGTGTCTCTCACTAACTGCACAAATATGGAGTTATTTAATGAATTATTATCTTTTTGGCACCATTACTTTGATTTTCATTGTCCTTGGGTGGCTGCATGATGAATGAAACCTACGGGTGTTTAATAAGCCTGTCTTACATATTTCCAGGTCAATATGTGTGAATAGCAGGGTGTTGCCAGTGGCAACACTCTGTGTGTGTGTGTAAGTGTGTGTAATTGTGTGTGTGTGTGTGTGTGTGTGTGTGTGTGTGTGTGTGTGTGTGTGTGTGTGTGTGTGTGTGTGTGGAGGGGGGGTAGTGTAGTCCTCACTGTCAATGTAACAGACACACACAAACACAAACAGCATGGTGGAAAAAATTTGGAAAAACAACTTTTCCCCCCATCCAGTAATAATAACGGTTCAGAAATGCCAGGAATGTGTGCATACCTGGTAAAGAGGATGCTGTCTTCAGCGACAACAGCTCCTCCCCATTAATCTTCAGTGTCAGTGTGGTTCTCATTTAATGCTGCCAAGTCGTCCCTAAGACTAGCCAAATGATAAGGGAGAGACATGTCTTAGTTGGAGGAAGATACACAGGAAGCTCTCTTGGAGTTAGTGAATGGATTGGATGTCCAGACCAAATGCAGTGTTAGATTAGCCATATCAGTTTTCCTCACTCAATCCTGTTCTGAGGGCAGAAAGATTACGATTGGTTCAGTCGAATACCCAATCAAAACAAGTAGGAGGCGGGAGACATTTCAGTCTTAGGTTTCTGCTTGTGTACTGCCCTCTCCAATTCGGATCACAAGTTGCCCTATCCTAAATCTTCAACCTTAAAAATAACCTTAACCTAATCCTAACCAGTGCTTAATTTGATCTGGATCCTGCCGCAAAATAATCTGGCACATCTCTGTATTCATGCAGTTTGTTTGGTTCCCGGACATTTTTTTGCCAGATCCTTTAGCTCTTATTGTCTTATTCCATCCCTGTTTGCCATCGGCAGTGTAAACATTCTAGTTAATGGAATTACAGCAAAATATATTTGTTTTTGCATTTTAGCATCCAAAGTGACTTACAGTAAATACAGGGACATCCCCCTGGAGCAGCGTAGGGTAGAGTGCCTTGCTCAAGGACACACCAACTTTGGCACATTCAGGAATCGACCTGGGAACCTTCCTACTACAAGTCTGACTCCCTAAACTCTGAGCCACCTGACAACCATAAATCAAGTTACCGATTCTTCTTCACTGATTATTTTGCCCACGGACAGAAGCTGTCATGTATGGTAAAGACTTTTAATTATCCTATGTGCTGCAACACTTTTTCCAGACCTGTTATCTTGATTTGCTGGCGTAGTGAGTAAAAAGAAATTGTGTCAGCGTAGTGAATAGGCTAACAAATTTTGAAACAATCATTTGTGATTAAATTCTGAGATATCAAACAAGGATATAGTGTTGGAAAACTAAAGTATGCATTTATTTCTATACGATCACGTGCCCAGAGATTTATTGCCCAGTAAGATTTAACAAACAATAAGTTTTTTACTGGTCTGTGGGTGCATGTGTCTCTTTGTACATACATCACAGAAATGTATAATTACTACTGATGAGTTGTAAACTAACCTGCATGAATGTATTTAATGAAGCTGTCATTTTTATTGGGTATTCAAATTAACTAATTATAATCTTTTTGCCCTTAGAACATGTTTGAGTGTGGAAAACATGTGCATTAGAGGGTCACACAGGAATCTATTGAAATAAATGTTGTTATAGAACATATTTGATTCAATATGTCTGTCAAAAGTTTATTGTGAGAAACCTTTTGTGCTGTTACAGATTGTTTTAGTGTTCACCATGACATGTCCTTTTAATCATAACTATACTTATTTTGTGTGATAAACAGGTATTTTGATCAATTATATATGTTGGTTCAGAGGAAATCATATATGTACTAGAAAAAAATTACAATAAAGGAATGAGTGCAGGTGCAAAAATAAGTAAGGAAAGAGATCTCAGAGTAAAAGGGTAGTGGGAGCACATCAGTCTGGGGAAGGCTATAAAAGCATCTCAAATTGATTTTAGCTCAGTCACTCCCCTGTCAGGCAAATCATTTACAAATGAAGAGCATTTACCATAAAGGCAACTTGGCTTACAAGTCGATGCTCTTCTAAAATGTCGCTAAGAGCTGGAAGATATATACTGTTTAACATATTGTTAATATTGTTAATATTATTGTTAATATTTATATATTTTTGTTTCTATTACAGTTTTTCCTGATTGCTAAAACACTAAGAGTGAATGCTCATAACAAAGCGTCGAAACCGTAATGTTTGCATGCATTTGGTACACTCAGGCACCAAATGAATTACAGTTTTTTCTGATTGCTAAAACACAAAAAGTGAATGCTCAGACCAAAGCATCGAAACCGTAACGTTTGCATGCATTTGGTACACTCAGGCACCAAATAAATAAACACAATGTCGGCATGGCACCTTAAACAATTCTGTAACACACGGTGCAAAACAATACACCCATTGTGCATGTGTTACACACTTTGGCCAATGATGAAACACTCTGCAGTCAGCACGTCCATTCAAAAGTTAAAACACACATGACATTAGCAACACTCCCGCACACATCGTAAAACACTTAACCCGTAACTGAACACCAATCAGTCACTATATTATTCAGGTATGAGCACCTGTCGTGAGACAATTGTGAATATGGAGGCTGAAAGAGAGAGGAGAACAGGGGAGAGACGGGGAGGGAAGAGGGAGAGGAGATAGAGGAAGAGACGCTGGTAAAAACCAGACATCGGGACTGAAACATCATCGGCCAAAGGGCCATTGAGAATGTTGCCGGGCAGTGCGGGGGCAACATTACCATGTGTGCAGCCCTTAGTGGTCAGGGGGTCCTCCATCACCATGCCACCCTGGGTCCCTACAACACTGCACACATACTGACATTTCTGCATGCACTACATGCCGCGGCCACATAGGACCAACCAGGGCAGCCCATGTTCGTTGTCATCTGGGATAATGTCAGTTTCCACTGCCCTCTTATTTCCCGGTCCTCAACCTGATAGGGGAATTATTTTCGGCATGGCGGTGGAAGGCATATGACCGGTTACACATGCACGCGTGCCACTCCTGCGAGCAATGGAGGAGGCAATCAGAGACATCGAGGTGGGCTCGATCCATGGGTGGATACGCCACACCCGGCGATATTTTCCCGTTGCCTGGCAAGGGAGAACATCGCCTGTGATGTGGACGAGGTGACGTGGCCAGACCCCAATCGACGGAGTGATCCCTGACTTGTAATGGGAGTTGTTTTACTACCTGTACAATGTATCACTGAGGCTTGGTTACGGGAATAAAAACGGTTTAAAAACTACAAATGACAGAAGTGTCTTGAGTAAAGTTGACCAGTGTGTTGTGTCTGTTTGACTGTTTATTGTTCAAGTGCATGTGTGTTCCCTATCGATCTGAAGAGGGCCTTTTGAAGTCAGAGTGTTAAGTTTTGATTGCAGAATGGCAGTTTTGACATGGCAGTTCAATGTTAATCTTCAAGTGTTGTGTAAAGCATTCTTGTGTGTTGAGTTTTGACTCAATGAGCCAAATTATGCATTTTGTGTGTTAGCAATTGGAAACAACTGTAATTGGATTCTTTACTCCCGTTATACTACATACTGTACAGTGTCCTGAAAAAAGGATGTTTCTTTATATTTTCTGAGTTTATAGTGTAATGTACCTTTAATATCATATTGTGCTATTTTAATATAAGAGGAGATATGTAGGCCTAGCCTTAATACCTATTTTCTGTTCCTTGGGATGCGCCCGAGGACAGCTTAAACCCACACATTAACCCCCCCCAACCACAGTGAGGCACAGCTCCAGCCACTACAACCACATTTCTCTCACAACACTAAACATCTATAGAATTGGATTGTTTTCTCTGACAAGACAATGAAATGACATTGACCTGACAAAGAAGAGGCAGATGAAACACTGATAGAAGTGTCCCGGGCCTCATTTAAATGACCCTTGAGAAACTCTTGATGATGCATTTTCCTTGTTGCCAAGGAGCTTTGGCTGCAAAAACAACATGTTTATTTTTATGAAATGTTATTCCCAATGTGACCATCTATCGTCACGAAGACTGTCTTTTACCCCTTAATGCATGTGTATTTCAGATTTACACATTCGAAAAATAATGAAGAACACTCTGTTATTTTAATTTAAGAAGTTCTTTCGTATGGACTTAATGTAACACCAGCCAGTTCTTTTTAATGGAGGGGGGACATGCCTAATTGACACATAATATGCATGACAGTCATGCTAGTTATTATGGAATGAAAGTTATATCTACTTATCGTAGTAATTAATTTGTCAATCATTGTGATAGCGGTTTTAACTAAAAAAAATCTCTTTAAAAGTTAAATTGATCCTTTTCAGATATGTCTTGTCTGGATGTCTACAATATTTCATAAGATAGCTGTAACATCACACTGCCTTCAACATTACACAGTAAAAAGTCCAGTGTTAAATCAACACCCTGAGTGTTAAATTAACACTCTCAGTGTTTGTATAGCTCCACTGGAGCTATAACAACACAGTGTTAATTTAACACTGGACTTTGTATCAGACGAAGATATAACATAAGCAACAGGTCCTTTTCTCAGTGATAGCTATGAATGGCTTGCCATTATTTCCATTCATTCCTGCAAACTGTGCAGCATGCACTTAGGGTCTCTCTTACTCTGGAATCCAAAGATGAAACTCATGCTGTAACTATTTGAAATTGGCCACCAACCATCTACTTAAAAGATTGGCCACTAACAGTGTAGACGATAGTTAAGCTGAAGGTTCAGGTGTAAACTACAGTTTATTTTACACTACGGGAAAAACAAATTAATACATTTAGGTGGCATGATTTTTTTGGTGCTGATTGAGCTGTACTGTCGCTTAGAGCAGTGAGAATCTGGGGTGGAAAACGACTTCCATCTACCACTGGGGCTAATGCATCCTAGGACTTTCATTGATTTTGCTAAATGAATAGCTGAGCCCTCAGTCTCTGTAAGTTCTGTGTGTTTACCCGCTGATCAAAATATTTTCAACATCAATTCACTGTCTTTTCAACCACAAAGACGTCTTTTCAACGTCTTTTCAACGTCTTTTCAACCTCAATTGCTTAGAGGGTAAGATGAAAAATAAAAAGTTACATATTTTTTTAAACACATTTAATTTGATTTGTGTGGAGTTATTGCAAGACATTACTTTTAACATGCTGGTAGTTGGCTACGGTAATTCAAAAACTGTTATGCATTACTATTTTGGACAGTTACATAGTCATTGTATTGGAGTATTTTTTTTAATTCCAGGCTGTGGCAGGCTTAAAGGGTAGCTCAAGCAAAACAAAGTTTCAACGGAAACATGATGTTTTGGATTAAGTTATAGTCACACGTTAATTCTGGTCTTCATTTTTTGACAGTTCGCAGCATATGTCATATTTTGGGGGATTTAGTACAAAAACAATATCTTTACTGCTGCCTCTGTCTCAAAGTTGCCATTTGCAATCTTGAAGTAGGTGTCTCTGTCACCTTAGCGGGGGTATCTGTATAATGTACACTGCCTTCATGATGTGCAAAATAGTTCTTCCTCAAAGATTTTTATGGAAGTGGGTGTTGTTGGGGGTTGATTCAAAACCTGACTAGTGAATATTAATTAATATCGTTGGCAAAGCCACAGTAATGGGGCGTATTGTTGTAGTGCAATCTGAACATTTGTTCCAACCCCAAAATAAATAAAAAATAATAATAATAATTAAATCTCGTGCCAGATCAACCATGTTTTTAGATGTTTTTAAAGGGGCAGACCAAAACTGAAATCAATGGTGAGAGATGCTCATGGACACATGGCTTGATTGTAGCTAGACACCATTAACCTGACTCCGCCAGATGGATTGCTTCGTTATCCATCTGGGAACCTTCCGTTGGAGAACGTTTGGGAAGGGGCAAAAATACTGGTTAGCTGAATGGATAAACCATTTGGCTATCACCACCTATGTTGGTGATAGATGGGCCAAATCAACCAATCAGAAAACATGCACGATAGCTACGCTCATCTCATACGTGGAAGCCGCCATGTTGTTTAGACTGAACAGTCTCTTCTTGTTGCATCACACCCTAACCTAGGGGCGCAGATGGCTCAGTGGGTAGGGAGTCAGACTTGTAGTCAGAAGGTTGCCAGTTCGATTCCCGACTGAGCCAAATGTCGTTGTGTCCTTGGGCAAGACACTTTACCCTAATTGCTCCCAGGTCGTTGCTGTAAATAAGAAATTGTTCTTAGTCAACTTACCTGGTTAAATAAAGGCTAAATTAAACCCGCCTCAAACCAACACTGATTGGTTCGGTCATTCATCTCAAGATGCCAGAATGATTTGCGAGTGGAAAACTGGAGCTCGCAAGATCAGGTTGGACCCACGAGGCTAAGACACGATGACATGGACTACGCAAGAGACAGTAATTCAGTCATTACAAAAAGAACCATTATAAACCAAAAATTAAGATAAAAATGCTATGGTTTAATATTTTTTTTTACAATAACTAGCCTAACGTTGTTGAGAATTGCACAGGAGTGATATAGTAGATGTTAAAAACAGGTAAATGCCATGTATGTACTATATTATTCATGAAATAGCAACTACTCACTTGTTCATTTAAACGGGAACAATTACGAAAATCTATAATTTGACTGTCTCTCTTATCGGGCAACTTTCTCACTAAGCAAGTGTAGAGCTAGCACGAGTGCATTTTTTGTGAATTTGAACATGCCCTCTCACCAGCACTGTGGTGAGGAAGATGAGTGCGAGCTGTCTACTGCTTATCATTTGCCTTTGCAAAGATGTCAGAAAACTTAACTTTGAAACTGGGCAAATGAAATTGAACATGTACTGTTTTCAGATTTTCGTGAAATAACTTTTTTTCACACAAATACTTATTACTTCTCAAACTTCCTTCAAGCTTATTGAGCCATATAACTTTGTTTCAACGCACTCAAGCTAGCTTGGCCCTGGCCACAGACAATTGCTCTCTCCTTATCCTTGCAAAATTTTTCTTCTTCAGTTTTGTGTTTTTCTAGTGTCCTTGTCACTACTGGCAGCATGAGGCAGTACCTGCAGCCCATTCAATTTGCACAGGTAGTCCAGCTCCTCCAGGATGGCACATCCATAGGTGCCATCACAAGAAGGTTTAGCCAATAGTATCCTGACTGCTGATATGTTCCGGGTTGAAATACTCAGTACAGTGGGCCGCCCTAGGTTCCTCCTGGTGAAGGACAATGCAATGGCAGTTCCTGGATGAGGAAGGCATTTATGCAATTGACTGGCCCTCAAGATGAATCCATTTGAGAACCTATGGGACATTATGTTTCGGTGCATCCAACGCCACCAAGTAGCACCACAGGCTGTCCAGGAGCTCACTGATACCCTGAACCAGGTCTGGGAGGAGATCCCCCAGGACACCATGCACTATCTCATCAGGAGCATGCCCAGATGTCATGAGTTGCCGTGATGAAATTCACGCAAGTTGGAACAGCCTGTGATTTCAATTGTTTACTTTGATTTTCGGTGTGAGTTTGAATCCAGCCTTCAGTCGTTTTGTGATTTTGGTTTCCATTGACCTTTGCTACTTCATTTTGTTCTCACCGAATTACACAATGTACAGTGATGATTATGATATTTAATGCATTTAATTTATCGAGACCTGACATGTGATTTGAGTGCACCCTTTATTATTTGGAACAAGATATATTATTGTTTTCTTGGTCACCCAAACTAATTTACTTACGATGCATTTACCTGCTAGGGCACAATAGTAGGTATCAAAGGGAGACAGGCATGCAGAAGGAAACAGATGGGAAGGGCACAGGCAGCTGGCCGAGTCGAGGCACGGACCCCTTTCTCCAGGGGACATGCACGGTTCAGGAGCCCAGACCACTATACCAAACTCCACCATAAAGTACAGATAAATTAAATAAATAATGAATTCAACTTCTGTTTATGACAGAGAGCATATGAAAGTGCTTAAAATATATATAATAATAAAAACTTAAAAAACTTGACTTTTAAAACTGGCTCAGTAACTTTGCTGTTGTTAGTTATATTCGTATGCATTACTGTCAGTCTTACTGTCTGTGTCTAATTTAGGGTAAACTCATTCTATTGCTATACATGCTATTGTCTCCCACAAAGCACTCCCCAGTATGTGATTTATATGTCAATATTTACACCTCTGTACAAACTCAAGTCCACCAGGAATGCAGGTAAAAATAAATCCCCTCAGCGTCAGAGCAGACTAGTCAAGACACAGCAGACAAAGATCCCAGAACCAAGGACATTTTTTTAAACAACTATTAGGCAACTGCTGCTCCTGTTGTAGTTTCAATTTGGAAAATGTGCACAAATCCCCAGATGTAATTGAATGTACAATGAAAATCATCTAAACAAATATTGCCGGATCTGCACGCAATGAGTTGCTGATGATCAATGTGGCTGGGTGCGTTAGTCCGACTTTTCTACTTCCTTCCCCCGGGCAGTGCTATACAAATATGGACTGTCTATGCTGGGGCACTGGGCATATTCAGAAATGCTGTTGGCCACCGTAACGTAGTTGTCGCGCGAAGCAGGGACTTAACCCACTGTGCCATGTGGAGCTAATTTCTATGTGTTACATTTGTTAATTTAAAAAAAAATCAATGCATTCACAATACCAGTACTTTGCGTTAATGCATCTAAAATTATTTTAATTCATTCATGTGAAATCAAATGACTATTTACTTTTATTCATTCATGTGGAAATGCATGGCTATGAAATGTAAAACTATGCAGTTATTGGAAAGAAACCCCTGAGAAATAATAGGGTACTTAGTCCAAGGGTTTAAAAATGTTCAAGGTAAATGGTCAAGGTTTGGAAATTACTTTCTAAATTTTTCAAATATAACAAAGTATGTGTTCACCACTACATTGAAAAATAACAGGAAATGCCTGCCTTGATACTGTTCCTCCAACACATTTGTGTTCTTAGAGTTCCTAAGAGTGTAACTATGTCAAGGATGAGGTTTTACAAAGAAATTTGGTAAAAATTCCCTTAAATGGAATGTGTGATGTTTTATACTAGCAGTGTGACAGTGACTGAAAAAAAGACATAAAAAACGGACCTATATTGAGTCCAAGAGGAGTGAAGTTATTTTGACATTCCAGTGTCAGGAGGTTAAGAAGATTTGAATTGACCATTTGGTATGAAATAAGAACATCTTTAAACTGCTTATAACACAAACTCTAATGGCAAACCTCTATTTAGAATAACCCTGTAATGTTGTTGGAGTATGGAGTTCAAATGAAAACACCAAAAACAATTACTACAATGAGTTCAACGTCATTTTCAATATATCCCTCAGGCTTTGCCTGGCACAAACAATTAAAGTAACCGGCTATACAAAATAACTCAATGAACTGCACAATAACATGCATAACAGTAGAAAATGAACAACAGGGAATGAACAAACCAGAGGGACTAAATAAGCTTACTAATTAGGGGATGATTACCAGCTGTGTATGGTTTATACAAGAAACATACAAGCCATACGTTAATGATGATGTAATGTTAAATTGTTTGGGAGAAACACAACACATGGAATACGCTTGAAATAATCACAGATCCATCCTCTGCCATGGATAGAAACCGTGACAAACTCATTTGGCCTGTCTCCTGTCAAAGCACAACCATAATCCTGCAATGACAAAATGCAAACAATTGTTGTAGGGACTATATCAGCAGATTATAATTCAATCAATCTTTATTTATGATTTATATACAATTTATAATTGGGAAATAACTGTAGCACAGCATGTTTTTTGTTTTCAGACATTTTATGCTTTATTGCAGGGGTATTCAACCATTACTATATGAGGCCCAGAGCCTGCTGGTTTTCTGTTTTAACGTATCTTTAATTGCAACCTTCTGATGTACTAGAGAGGGTTGTATTGAAAAAGAAAAACAGTGTGGAACTGGTTTCGATGGCCAGGGTTGAATAAGCATGCTTTATTGGATAGGAAAGTGGTGAAAGGTAAGAGTTTTTGCTAAAAATTGCATGAGGTCGGTATCGAACATGTGCCGCAGCAGCACATGTCCGAAGGCAGTAACCTACATTGCTGGACAATCCTAGGCCACAGCTAAAAAGATGTAGTACATTTTAACCCTCATGTGGTGTTCGTATTTCTATTACTCACCCAATTTTCCTGGGTCTGTTTGACACACATTATTTGGCTATTAAAACAATACAGGCATAACAATTTTGTAAAGATTCTCAACAGATGTTTGTTTTACAACGACAAAAATGTACCCTACCCTAAACTTAACCACTCAGAAACCTTGCTGTTAAGTGCATGTAGGGTTGGGTACCGAACCGTGTACTTTTAACGGTATCGACCGAATCACGTCGGTATTACCGAGTATTGGTTCAAGCAAAATCAATCGTGCAGAATTTCAGTACCTGGGAACGTATCTCTGGCGAGATTACCTCAACTCTGCAGCTTGTCAATTGTTGACACAAACAGTCAGTGTGATCTCAAGCTAAAAGCGTTCAGAAGTGTGGCTACACTTTTCTTGAATTTGATACAGACCACACTTGATGTAATATTTTTAATGTGATATGCAAAGCTAGCATGGCAATATGTCAAACCTAAGGAAACACCTGTTCAAACCAGATATTCCTTAAAGCTGAATGATGTAAGGTATTTGAAGAATTGAATGCAAAGTTGCCCGCAGCAGCCGCAGCTACCGTTAGTGCTGGTATCAAGTGTAGCTCTGAAGACATTGAGCACTCCATGGACAAAACTTCAGAGGAGGCAGCAACAACATCAACTACATTGTCATGTTCAGGTAATTTAATACCTAGTTGGATAAATTGTTGTTGGATATAAGTGGTCTTTTTCATTACTTTAACATTATAGCATCATTAGCATATACCATTTTACTAGCATATTTTTCACACAGCTTGGGACATGTCGACGACTCATTATTTAATGTTCATCATCCATTTTAACTTTTAAACATATGTATATTTTATGTGCTGCCACCTTTAGCCACATCTCTTTAGACTGAGAAATTGCACACAGGTGTCAGCAAAATTGTCCCGTGTGACGAGTAGCACCTTTAAGGTGAAAATGGTCATTTGTTTCCTCTCATCAGTCCATGTGTTGTTCATGAGTACCGAAATAAGGTACCGTTGGGTACCGGTATTGGTACTGGTATCGGTTCAAATGAATGAATAAGACCCAACATTAACATTATAAGATGACGAATTGATCGCTGTATAATCAAATTCTTAAACAGCATTTGTATATAGGAATGATTTGCGATAAGCAGTCTCCACTTTTATTTTGAGACAGGTCAAGTTCAGTTTGGGATGCCTTCATACTTAAAAAGACAGCGGCAACTTTTACATTGCACATAACCCACCGGTGTATTAGTTTGATCATGCACATTGTCAAAGTGTTTCCACACCTCCGACTTTTTTTTTTCTTTTCTGGGCTGACAAACTGTAATCGCTAGAAGCCAGCAGTCTTTTCACCTCCACAGCATCCATTATCGTTTTTCTCTCCAAATATCATCAACAAATCAGTCACTGGGAGAGGGAAAAAGGGCGTGGACAGAAAACGATTTGACTGAGATAGATAGGAGTTACTTAAATTAACCAAGTTAGCAACTAAAAATGTTGCAATATAAAAGTATGTTTTTATATATTTTTTTATTACCGTAATCAATTTACAGACCGAACCCGGCCCTAACCCGACGTGCCCGGTGAAATATGTGAGAAATTTAGACCGAATCAACCTAACAGCCTAACAACATGAAAAAAAACAATCTATGCTATTTACTCTCTGCTATGTCATCATTTGATTCCGTGAAACAGCCACAGATTTTGAAGTTAAGGGTCTGTGTTCATTATACAGAATTATGTGAGATCACGTTGGTTTGTGTATAACCAGATAGGTTCTCAGTGCAAAGTGTGTGTGTGTGTGGGGGGGGAGCAGAAACCCAATGGACCCAAACATCACATATGCAATGTAAATGTAAAGGGGGGTGCCTGGTGTGCAATTAGGTTTAACTGTCCTGCTCACGGACAGAACGAGAAAACGTTCACCTTGGCAGTTGAGGGATTGAACTGGATAACTCTTGAACACTATTCAAATACCCTAACCACCAGGCCAGCTTTAAACCCTGTATCGGAGATCGGAGAGGGAAACAAGTGAGCGTTGAGAGAGGGTGAATGATGGAAAAGGAGAGAGAAAATGGAGAGGATGGAAGTCAAGATGGGAGGGAGTCCGCAGACAGACGACCTATGCGTCATCAAGTCTGTGGAAGTAGGAGAGACAAGGGGGCGTGAAGGAAATCCAGAGGGGAAAAAGAATGGAGGTGTGGAGTGAGAGCGAGAGAAATCTAAGAGGGTGGCATGGACAGAGAATGGGGGTAAATAAAGAGGTGTTACAAGAGAGCGGGAGGAAGACAAAGATGAGAGGGAGATTGTGGGAGTAGAGAGACATATCGTACAAAAATATGTTCATAGCTTACTTCCCTGGATTGAATGCCATATATCCACCGAAGCATATTGTCTTTTTTGCATTTTTCTAGTCTTTAATATGTTGATGCTAATCTCTACTCAGTTGAAGGCCTTGCTCCAATCTATGAACATGTTTACTCCTTTTGAGGCATATATTTT
This sequence comes from Umbra pygmaea, assembly GCA_016801145.1. Classification (NCBI taxonomy): domain Eukaryota; kingdom Metazoa; phylum Chordata; class Actinopteri; order Esociformes; family Umbridae; genus Umbra; species Umbra pygmaea. The sequence goes on from JACXGM010007589.1 coordinate 14,637, forward strand.
AGCAAATGCGTACCAGATTGACGTTCCTTCAATAATATGTTGTTGGAAGTCTTGATTTCCTTTTATGGAAACATATAAAGCAGCTTGAAGAAGTCTGTTTATTATCTGTAAATGGGACCCGCTTTTGTAATGTTCAATGGTGTATTGTATATATTAGGCTTCAGAGAGCATTTCAAGAGACTGCTGCAGTGAAACGTGAAAGAAGAACCCCATCCAAAACCGAGAAAAGTTTAACTTATCCTAAGTGTCCTGGCCTGAGAGGTGCAATGAAGATGTACGGTAATACAGTAGCAGTCTTTGATTGAGTTTGTCAAGTAGATTTGAATTGGAACTAGGCATCTGCAATTTGATTGGTTTAAATAGAACTTTTTAAACCAATTTGACAATTGAACTAGGGTGTTTAGTTAAACACAATGTCTTGTAGGGCACCCCACCCCACCCACACAAGCAAGTTTTTGAATTTGTTGTTACTATTTGCTGGTAATAGCCATAGATTGTATAATTACTGGATGGAGCCATGTGTGACGTCACCCATTGGTTTGTTAAGATCTGATTTGGGTCATCGAAATTGCCGTTACGGGCGCAGACATCCTGGTTGCTGATGTGACAATTTTAGACTAGAGGGAGGAGTAATTTAGCTAGCTAACAGATATTAATTGGGATGCTAACAAAAAACAGTCTTAAAACATAATGTAAAACAAAATGTAACGTTACTTACAGGAAAAAGATAAATGCTAACTGCTTTGAGTGTCTTGTCGTATAACCGAACGCCATAACCACGCCCTATACACCCCTTTGCTTTATCGCCAATTTTAAAATCAACAAGACCATAATTCAAAAAATGAACATCATGATAAACTGCAGAAGGCTTAAATCTAGCGATTGAGACCATATACTCATTATGAAAATGGTTACAAAGGAAATAAATCAAGTATATTATGTCTCTCATTCTCATAGACTATTACAGAAACCAAGCTATTTTGCAACCAGACGTATCACCCCCAGCTAGAATTCAGATAGAATGTAGGTTTAAGGCACTTCCTCATTTGCGTCAATTTGCCAAACCGGATACTTACCCTGTGGTAACACCTCTAGTGAGCAACTAGCTGGCATATGCAAGCACATAGTGCCTCACCTTCACCAATCTAGTTCTCTTAATCAAATTCTTCCATAATTCACACACAAACACATAGACACACCCACTAATGTTTCCTTCCTTTCTGTCTCTCTCCTGTCCTGTCCTCCTCGGCTCTCCAGGGGTTGCCGCTCTCTCTCTCCCCCTCTCCTCTTTCTGTGAGGAAAAGGATGCAAACAGTATAGTTCAACTTGTCAAAAACCTGTAAAAATCTGGTATAATATTGGGTGCTTACAAATTACAATTGCTGGTGTATTACCTGTCCAAATATTGACAAATGTACTACATGTAAGTCGCTTTGGATAAAAGTGTCTGCCAAATGCCCTAAATGTAAATATCAAATGTAAAAGAAAGCATCTTGTTTTGTTGTTTTTTGATAATACTATATATATATATTTAACCTAAAAACTTTATGATAGCCACATCCCGCTTGAAAACTGTTTCCATCTAGCTGCTGCACTAGTATAGCGTTCACAGTCACGCTCCCAGTGACAGATGAGTGCCGAAGCAATGCTAACATACAATTACAATGCTCTGTTTTTTTCTCATGCTCACGCACACGTTTGGGGTGTTTCCCGTCAGAAAAAACACTAACAAATGTATTTTTCTTGGTAGAAAAAAGCATACAAGCAAAGCAAAAAATATTACTTGTAGCTGGTGAATAGGCGATCCAGTTTCTGGAAACTTTTTCTCTATTTGGCAGTTGACAGCACAGCTGATCATTAGTAAGGGAGCGCACCCCAAATCCCCATCATGAGTTGAGGCTAGATATTTGCTCTTTCTAGTATGAAAGGCAGCAGGTCCACAATCGATAAGAACAGCACGAGCATCCTCGTCGATTGCCTCCCACAATGTTGGGCCAGACACCTGATTAATCCACTGCTCGCTGCTGCTGCTACCAGTACAGCTAGCAGGTCGTGCTGCACTGCTAACACTAGCCTCCTCGGGTCCCTGCTTAGCTTGCTCGTCATGATCTACCACACATTCCTCACCTTAATTCTCCTACTGGGCCTGGCTACTTTTGAAGTGTTTTGATAGATGGAACCTGTCTTAATAAAGACACCTCCCTCTCCTTTTCTCTTTTTCGTTGAGTACAACCGCTTCTCTCACTAATTTTCTTGACTTACAACGACAGATCCCACAGTCTGGTAGACACATGGCAAACTGAAAAAGACCTACATTTTTTAATAAAATCTCCCTGCTTTTGAAATGTGCAAACCTTTCCATTCAGCGCTCGTCCGCTGACTTGCCGTCGGCGTTCCATTGAGCGACCATTATAGTTGAGTATGCCGTAACTGAGGATGTCTCGTCGTACAGCTGGGTCTCATTGATGTTGCATTGGTTTAATTTTATTAATCTTTCTACATGGGTTTATGATCGGGCTATAATAATACAACATCGGCTATGTAATTGCTGACAATCGGGACAATTTCATAGTGGTTGGTGTAAACTGGGACATTTTATCGTCCCGACAGGCTTTTGTCAGGACTCGGGATACGCAACTCATAATCGGGACTGTCCAAGTTAAACCGTCTGGTCATCCTATGTTAAACGCATGGTCAGAAGAAGCCTAATCACTGAGTGCAATAGTATGTAACATAAAAGTATCAATACGCCATCTCTGAGGAGCTGGCTAAAATAAAAAAAACATGGCAGAGAATTCCTCATGGTTCAATTCTTATCACCAATCTTCTCATTAAGATCATCCAGAAATAGAAAGGATTTAACATTTTAATGTAGACATGCTAACAGCCACTTTACGTAGTATATACAAACGTTACCAAAAATGATCTGTCATATACATTGCTGTGCCTGCCAATACATCCGAGAACAACTCATTACATTTTGGGTGCTTCTGTATCAGCCTTCACTTGAAATACCACAAGGTCCAGAATTCAAACTTAGTGAAAAAATACAGCAAGAAGCCTTTTGTCTAGTTACAGTAGCCATTCACTCTGTTCTTGACCAATACAATAGGTGAATAAATCTGCCGTAGTCGATCGGGAGTTACACCACCTGCCTAGCTCCAATTCATAAAGCAATATTCAGTCAACCGTCATTTTTAATGTTAGATTGCTAGACTGGCTGGTATTTCCAGTTTTTTTGGGATACTGAAGGATTCCATACACACAATTAATTTGCTCGCACCAATCTGTATAGGATATTTTCTATTGTTTGTTTTTAACATTCCAATTAATCTACCTCTCTAATTCAGACTTCAGTTGCACTAATTGTACATACACTTACATCGTTTACTGTGAATATCCGCACCCTATATTGCTACTCATTTTGACTTTGTTATTTTAACAGCAACTTAGTCAAATGCACCTAGGCACACTATGCACACTATGTTTGTTGCACACACACAGGGAAGCACAGCAGCAAAGAAACATGCAAAAGATTACAAATAAGAATATAACGGTGTAAATCCGCCATCATAATAGCAATGCGCGAAAGGTACAAAGGAGCCTGGCATGGTTGTGATGATTCTCCTGTGTTCCTGCATGTTGTCATTGGGTTGTTCATGTATTGTTCTTCTTTATCTTGTTTACAGATTATGGTTTCTTCTTTTATGGTGTTTTATAGTGTTTTTCATAGTTCCCCAGTGTTTCCCCATTTTGTGATTATGGATGCCCTGTAGTGTTTTCATGTTGTATGTTATATGATTGTCTGTGGATATTTTATATTGTCTATCCAGTATATATACATCTGTGTTTGCCCTGTTAGTCTGTCAGTCATTGTCTCTAGGTGTTTCTCAATGTCAAGGAAGGATTCTCTGAAGCCAGAGTTTCAAGGATGCTACGTCATCAAAGTCCGCCGAAGGACTGTTCCAATGTCGAGGATCCTCCGAATTTCAACCAAGGACTGAGTCCTTTGTTCGGAGAATTTCCCATAGACGGTCAAGGATGCATATGTGTATCCTTCGCACTCCCAAATCACCCACAATCCTATGAGCGCGGCTTTCTGAATTATACCATTCAGAGCATTATACATAGCTTTCTCGTCTTTTTTAACAGGGACTAACAGGAACGGATATCGGTGAGAAGCAAACTATTAAATGTTTAGCTGTGTAATCGCTATTTGTATAATTACAAAAAATTACAAAAAATAAACAATTTTATTGATCTCCCCCCCTCAATTACTTAGGCTTATTTTGAAGAAGATGAGGCTTGAATTACACAATGACATGCACTTGCTAGCCTGTTCCATTTACGTGTACCCGAATGCTAGGGAGGAGTCTCGCCTAGCCTCTGAAGGACCTGATTTGGAAGGACTAGTTTTCTTCGCCGTTCTTAAAACAGTTGCGCTGTGCTGCCATAGGCAGCTGCTGTTTTAGATCACCTGATGCCTCGGTAAAAGAAGCGAACATTAGCGCATCATGTACGCGGTTTGGCAGTATTTTAGTACTTTGGATGTACCCACCAGTAAGACAGCAACATACAACATATGCAAACAATTTCGAGGGGTGGCACGAGTGTTGCAAATTTAAACACCAGCAACTTAATCAAACATTTTAAGATGCGTCACGCTAAAGAGCATGACGAATTTACCAAAGCTAAGGGGAAAAAATAAGTATGAACTGCAGCAGCAAACTCTGGAAATTACCTTAAAACTATGAAATAAATTTCCCAAAAGACAGGCAAAAAGCAACAAAGTTAACCAACAAAATTTTGGAGTTTATAGTCCTAGATGACCAACCCCTGTCTGTTGTCAGAAATGTGGGATTTCGCCGTTTAATGGAGCCTTTGGAGAGCCAATGTACTGTTTGCCAGGTTGTAGAATACCCAGTTAAAAAACATCTATTTAACATGCATTTTGTATAATGTGACTACATGTAACCGTGTGACTGCAATTTATGTCTGAGTGTCTAAATGTACAATGTAAAGCGACCTTGAGCTATGGAAAGGCACTATATACATAAAACTTCTTCTTCTTGTAAATATATCTCAGAAACTGTGCTACCAAAAATATACAAGACAGTTAAGGAACACATTTCATATATGCTGAAAGACGTGCATGCAATTAGGCCTTACCACGGACATTTGGAGCTCCGACATGTGTCCCCATGTATTTGCTAAGTTTTACGTCACACTTTCTTTTTTTAACACACTGGTATCGGTACTCGGTATCGGCCGATACCCACAGCACGAGTATCGGAATCGGTATCTGTAGGGAAAGAATGGTATCGGAACATCTCTACTTGGGTTTTCATCTATACTTTGGTTTTCAAATAAATCCTATTATTGTTGAGAACGCATTAGTCTCCTGACAACAATTAACACCAGCAACGTGACTTATTGTGTTTAATTACCTGTGAGTAATTGTGTCAATTTAATTAAACAAATTCCAGTCATTTGGTCCATTTTTCATCCATTAAAAAGGGGTTATTAAGAAATGGATCTATGCAGTTTTGTTAGGTGAAAGTCTCATGTCGTACAGCAGTTGGGTATGCAATGCACATAAATCTATATTCTCTGTAAAGACGGTTTGTGGAAAGTGGAAAGAATTGTATCTCATGTCCAGGAAAGAGAAAGGAGCATACTAATGGAAATTATTTTCATATTCCTGTTAACCCCAAGAAATTGATTTATCTTAGATCTGGTCAACCCCCCTATATTTCAGGCTTATCTGTCTGACATTAAGGCACATTGAGCCGTTCTGAAGATCTAAGGAGCAAGGCTGCGGGCAGAGGCAGACACAGACACACGTATTTAACAAATCAGAATGTTAAATACAATTATTTAATTGACATGCCTTAAGGAGACAGTGGGGCTAGAGTGTGACGCTAATATGAGGCGAGCCAAGGCAGACTATCATGTTCTCTCTGGATCACTTAAGGCAGATCCAAAGTAATTAAAACAGAAGAACACTTTATGAAAGGAACTCACATTAGGTGTGCCAATAGACAATGAAACACTATTTCATGCCCATGTACTGTGGTTAAATAATTCACAAGTTTTACAAAGTTTAAGTTGTAAAGGCAACTTTGATAATCCCGAAAATGTGATAAAAGGAAAAAGAATGTATGACTTTGTAGTTTGACATAATTTTAGATATTTGAAGTAGTTGAGGGTAAAGCAAGTCATTATTATGGGTACTGGGGGGGAGTAAATTCTGCCAAACACAGTGACCACCATGATCGCCATGACCACCATGATCACCATGACCACCATGATCGCCATGACCACCATGATCGCCATGATCGCCATGATCGCCATGACCGCCATGATCACCATGATCACCATGACCACCATGATAGCCAGGATCACCATGACCACCTTGACAACCCTGACCACCATGAAGACCTTGATCACCATGACGACCTTGATCACCATGACCACCCTGACAACCCTGACCACCATGATAACCATGACCACCTTGACCACCATGACCACCTTGATGACCTTGACTACGATGACCACCATGACCACAATGACCATCATGACCACCATGACCACCTTGACCATGATGACCACCCTGACCACCATGACCAAAATGACCACCCTGACCACCATAACCACAATAATCACCATGACCACCCTGACCAGCATGACCAGCATGACCAGCATGACCACCCTGACCAGCATGACCACCATGACCACAATAATCACCATGAGCAACCTGACCAGCATGACCACCATGACCACCTTGACCAACATAAACACCATGACCACCTTGAAAACCATGACCACCCTGACCAGCATGACCACAATACTCTGAACACAAGTACAGTATTAGGTATTTTTAGGTGCCCAGAGCACATATATGACAGTTCCTAATACCTAGCTATTTTGCACTATTCCTTTTAAAAAGTATTACTAATCATATTAAATACTACTGTATTGCTTTGTTTGCCAGAAGAAAAATATGCCAGAAAATTGTACATGTATTTTTTCTCAATGTAAACAATTTGATTTCCATCAGAACAGCTAATGACCAAATGATAATCCGTTTGATGATCCATGATAATCCCAAAACAATTCCACTTTTTGTACCAAGTTAACCTTTTGCAGATATGATAAAATCATAAAGAATAACTGGAGCAAAGAAAGTATGTTGCAGAATGGCAAATATGACAAAGTCATAAAGACTAAGCATAAGCCCTGGGGGCCACATTGAGACAATACAACTAATCCAATCTAAGACTGAGGCATCAAGTCAATAGCACCCTATTGCACTGGGTTCAGAAAGGTCATACATATTGAGATTTGATCACCAGTGTCCAGATAATTTATCACGACTATTGATATGTTCAAAGTGAATCATTCTATTGACTTTTAGAGCGATACACAGCCAAGTTAGTTCTGAGGAATCATTCTGTCTTTGACATTTTATTGAATGCTTTATTATATGTACCACCAGTACAATAGGATGACATATCCTTGGCTCACAAACTGTTTTGATTGAATTTTGTTGATATTGAACTTATTCTTCCGCAAGTAAAATACATGTTTTTAACTACAGGAAAAAAGCAAATACAGATAGGTTTGGAACCTGTCATTATTATTTCACGATCATATTTGTTATATTTTTCTGCTAAAATATTAATGACATCTCCAATATAGTTGATACTTTATAGACATTCACACCGTTAACAAGCTGTTGATTATGTAGTGCTTGCTAAGTTTATGTTTATGTTTTAAATATGGATTTTAGGTAATTGTTTAGTTGTGATGGCTTGTGATAAGGGTTAAGTTTAGGGTAAAATGACACTTGTAGTCGGTGAAGCGTCTATGGAGATTTTCAGTACTCACATTAAAGTTTTACCAAATAAAATAAATAATGTACCAAATAAAGTGTCTCATCCTATATATATAAATTTAGCAGGAATTAAAATGGAATCATTAATAGATATTAGAGTTGTGTCATGTTGGTTTGCCCCATGAATTGATTACTTTGTCTAATTAATAAACAATAATACTATTTTTACTTACTTTACCAATGTACTACAAACTATAAGTGGTATTATTGATTGCAATCACATAAATCTGAGATTTAGTGTTTTTATATATAAAAAAAATATATTTAACCTTTTTTTATCCAGGTGGGCACATTAAGAACAGTTTCTCAATTGAAATGGCAACCTGGCCAACATAACAGCAAAAAGGTGCAAGATAACACAAAGTTACACATGAATTACACAAATTACACATGAATTACACAAGGGTTTCCGTCAATGTAGTTTAGCTAATCTTGTTCAGTTTGTAAGTATTTCACCATGGCAGTTCTTTTGAATGCAGGTTGTGGGTGATATTACAACTGTTGGAAATCCTTTTAGTTTTATTTCAATTTGTAAAATATAATCAAATTGTACAGTGACTGTGGTTCAAGAGCATTTGCTTTAGAAGGCATGCTGGGAAATATGCAAATTAAAAATGAAAACTCATAGTAAAAGTGAATAACACATTTTAGAGTTAAAAATACACTCTCAAAATACAACACCTTGAGTGTCAGATTTAACACTATTAATGAGTTAACATATTAACACTATCAAAAGTGTACATATACATTCCATGAGAAATATATAAATACTGAAATAATTTTTATTTTAACCCCCTCCGAGGTATAATACCACTGCAGATTTTACTGTGCACACATCTTAGACAGCACATCCAATTATGAAAAATAAAATGTTGGTGAAATGTGCATCTTGCCATAGGAATCTGCTATTTAGAAATATGCACTGATATGTTCTGAGGGTATTCTGTATCAACTGAAATGTGTGTTAATTACACAAAACTTCTAAGCCTCCACTGCCACAATTTGACTGAACTTGGGTGGAACATGCAATGCATAATGGGGTACTATGGTAAGAGCTGGTAGTCTGCCTTAGTTTAACACTTTATAGAGTGGGAGATGTTTCCTGTTGCCTTGTTTTGTTTTGCATGTAAATTCTGTCTCACAACTTTCCCCTTGTTGAAGATCCTTATCCTTTTTTTATGTACAATTTTGATTTATGCCTAGAATTACTGACGCAAATCTAACTGCTCATAGCTCTGGACCTGAAGTACTGTTGGGCGGTTTGACCAAAAATATATATGACAGTATTTTTTTTTGTTCATACATTCTTTGAAATTCCAAGATGTGCTTGCGGCTAAGGTGGTGGAGCAAATTGCATGTGTCCGATGTTGTGAGTAGAATTTACAGCTGTTGCACCAAATAAAAAAAAAAGATATTCGTAGCTAAGTCCACCGTAAGCAATGCGCGTCCGTGAGATAAGAATATTACTAGTGATAGTTGCTAGACAGTGTTCTTTCCTTAATCCAAATAGATAAAATGGACAAAGAAAGTTTTTAACAATCCAACGTTGCCCCCTGGCAACAGTTTCGTTCCATAAGCCATAAAGTCTAAAAGAAAAGAGAAGCTACCATTAAAATACTTGCATTTCATTGGCTTAAAAATATATTATTTTCATGTAATTATGAAATCCACTATTAATGAATTGATCCCTAAATTTGACGTGCCTGCAAGAGAATTGTATAGCTACACTAAAAGTGAATGCTCAAAACAAAGCGTCGAAACCGTAACATTTGCATGCATTTGGTACACTCAGGCACCAAATGAATAAACACAATGTCGGCATGGCACCGTAAACAATTCTGTAACACACGGTGCGAAACACTACACACATCGTGCATGTGTTACACACTTTGGCCAATGATGAAACACTCTGCAGTCAGCACGTCCATTCAATAGTTAAAACACACACGACATTAGCAACACTCCCGCACACATCGTAAAACACTTCACCTGTAACTGAACACCAATCAGTGACTATATTTAATTCAGGTATGAGCACCTGTATGAGACGATCGTGAATATGGAGGCTGAAGGACCAAGGGGAAGGAGAAGAGAGGAGAACGAGGAAGAGATGGGGAGGGAAGAGGGAGAGGAGATAGAGGAAGAGACTGGTAAAAACCAGACATCGGGACTGAAACATCATCAGCCAAAAGGCCATTGAGAATGTCGCCGGGCAGTGCGAGGGCAACATCACGATGTGTGCAGATATTAGTGGTCAGGGGGTCCTCCATCACCATACCACCCTGGGTCCCTACAACACTGCACACATACTGACATTTCTGCATGCACTACATGCCGTGGTCACATAGGACCAACCAGGGCAGCCCATGTTGTCATTTGGGATAATGTCAGTTTCCACCAGGCTGCTCTGGTCCGGGACTAATTCGCCAACCACGTGCTGTACCTGCCCCCTTATTTCCCAGTCCTCAACCTGATAGAGGAATTATTTTCGGCATGGCGGTGGAAGGTCTATGACCGCCTACACATGCACGCATGCCGCTTCTGCTAGCAATGGAGGAGGCATGCGGAGACATCGAGGTGGGCTCGATCCACGGGTGGATACGCCATGCCCGACGATATTTTCCCGTTGCCTGGCAAGGGAGAACATCGCCTGTGATGTGAACGAGGTGATGTGGCCCGACCCCAATCGACGGAGTGATCCCTGACTTGTAATTGGAGTTGTTTTACTATTTGTACAATGTATCACTGAGGCTTGGTTTCGGGAATAAAAACGGTTTAAAAACTACAAATGACAGAAGTGTCTTCAGTAAAGTTGACCAGTGTGTTGTGTCTGTTTGACTGTTTATTGTTCATGTGCATGTGTGTTAACTATCGATCTGAAGAGGGCCTTTTGAAGTCAGAGTGTTAGATTTTGATTGCTGAATGGCAGTTTTGATATGGCAGTTCAATGTTAATCTTCAAGTGTTGTTTAAAGCATTCTTGTGTGTTGAGTTTTGACACAATGAGCCAAATTATTCATTTTGTGTGTTAGCAATTGGAAAAAACTGTAATACATGTCGTCCTAAAATCCTAAAACCGCCCTAAGACTATACAGTGTAAATCTACTCTAACACACAGTACTATGGCAACGAAAACGTATGCCAGGAGTATCGGTTATGATTGACTCTTCGAACATAGTTGAACATAGACTTTTATCTCCTTCCCGAAAAAGTGGTCCCCCCTTCCCGCTCAACCCCAATGGGAATCACGTTTCACTGGCCATCGAAAGTGGAAACAAAGGACCGCTATTGACAAATTTACATTGATTACATTATTCACAGACTTTAGGTCACAAATACAATCAGTACAAAAGACTGGCTGTAGACATTTACATTGAGTACAAAGGAACTGACTGTGTACATTTACATTAAATTAATATGTCCCACCCCAGGGGGGGGAAAATACGTTTGACTCTGTTGAACCTTCCTACATATTCTGGCCAGCCAACTATATAGTTATCTGTAAAGAGAAACATGACATGTGCAATACAGTGGTATGTGTATACCAAAGTTTCCCTTTATGGGACAGTCAGGAAAACATAAAATATCATACTATTTGGTCCATTGGCTGGTGTCTTGCATTAGGTGTTCAGTTGGTCTTTACATTCAGGCTGTGCAGTCCACAGAGAGGGGTGATACTTCACACCTCCCTTCATCCTCTGTATTTGTGTCTCTAAGGAAGCAACTCCGGGAAGGATAGGTGTGGGGTAGCCAGCCAGGTGCCAGCTCTTAATATCTGCATATCTGTCCTGTAAACATTTCCTACTTCCACTACAATTGCACCTAAATCAATACAGACAGAGCCACTAATAATGGCTCATAGTAGCCCTTGTGTAAAACGGTGACTTGGAACATGACTTCAGGCATTCCTCTTTCAAACAACCTTAAGAGGACAGGTTGTAATCCAAGGAGACATACAGGAAACAAACGTGTTGCTGGGTATATATCAGAAATGTTTTCCAGACCACTTAAAGTGAGGTCAAGTTAAGGCTGAGACTTGAGCAAATCGATGTTCTAGGGTTGAGGAAGTGAGACCAAGGCAGGGAGTGATGTAATAATTACGATAGTAATAAAACACATTAACCTTGCACAACACAGACATCATACACTGCATATTTATAGGTTTACTCAGAAACAATACTCATAGTATATACTGTTACGTTATACCAGGTGGCGAGATTGATACAAAAACACTTGTACTGTACCCAGAAGCATCCAACAAAGACAGGGTTGTAACCCACAATGACTTGCACCCACCTTCTGGAACACTGAAACTACATAGGTTAGCTAATTACTAATTCCGAACTGGTTCACAGGATTAATTACCTAATCAGCCATTCTTGATTAAAGATGAGGAACCAGAGTAACCGTCTATATAGCTAGTATCCAGAAATTGGTCCATTAACCCATAAATGAACCCAAAAAACAGATATTCAGTCCATTTCACAAATACACTTAACCGATTCTTAATTTGTCATTAACCAAATAATACAATACTTGTATACAGTTCAATTACACCAAACGTAAATATATTGAATCAGTCCAAAATAACCATCCTAGTTTATTTCTGCAACAACATGGCTATTGTCCTTGCCATGCTTTGACACGAGACGAGTCCAGATCGAGTGCAATTCAAGACAATAGAAGTATCAAATTACAACATGATATCAATTTAATGTCCTCAAATTTCACAGTATTTGTGTTCAAACTTAAATAACATCTGGTGATCATTTGAATTGGGGAAAATACTAATTAACTTTTTCGATCTAATATTTAACATGTTTTTATACTAATTAATGGAGAAAGGAAACTTTTGCGCTGACAGCTAAACACCAGTCCATAAGCAGAGTCTCACCTCGAATTTTCCCCTCAGAGTTTGATTAACAGTTCTGCCACTTGTACTTCCTCCACTTTAGTGAACCTTATAAAACGGGTCCGGCAATATCTGCAATGTGATTGGCTAAAATTGCATTCCATGCCTATGACATCACACCCTTTGGTGTCGAGTCCCTACCTGACGCTAAGTAGCAAAAGCTGCTATAGTGGTGCAAAACACTTTTCAACCTAACTGCGGTAAGATAATGATTATATTTCGACAGTGCATTCAATATAATTAATATACTTCACATCCAGACTAAAAATGGGAAGCCAACAATAAGTATTCTGCCAAACCATGTTGAACCTTAATGTAAATGTCTCTAGTCCATCACAACTCCTCCAGTCAGAACAGGTATTTCTAAGAAAATGAATCCAACCTATTATCATAACCAATCCAACTCAACTCCACAGCATGTATTCTACCTGACAAAACTTTTGATCCAGTGGAGGAACAAGGAAGTTGATCATCACTGGTTTCTCAATGCTCTACATTATCCAAAAAATTAGCCAGCAAAGAGCTAATTTATTAAATATTGTGATAAATAAATGTACTATACCAGAATGCAAATTTTCCGTTTTCTTCAGAGAGAAAGTAAACAGAAAAAAAGAAGTCAGAGAGAAAGTAATGCAGATGATTATTGGCTTGTATTACAGTTTTTCCAATTGCTAAAACACTAAAAGTGAATGCCGAGACCAAAGCGTCAAAACCATACTGTTTGCATGCATGTCGTACACACAGGCACCAAACGAATAAATTGTCGGCATGGCACCGTAAACAATTCTGTAACACACGGTGCAAAACACTACACACATCCTGCATGTTACACACACATTTGGCCAATGATGAAACAGTCTGCAGTCAGCACGTCCAGGCAATATCAAAACACACACAACATTAGCAACACCCCCGCACACACAGTAAAACACTTAACCGCCAAATCAGTCACATGTAGCACTATACATAGAACTCAGGTATGAGCACCTGTCGAAAGACAATCTCGAATATGGAGGCTAAAGGACCAAGGAGAAGGAGAAGACAAGGAAGAGACGGGAAGAGGGAGAGCAGAAGGAGGAAAAGACAGGATAGAGGGAGAGGAGGAAAAGGAAGAGACTCTGGCAAAAACCAGACATCCTGCGAGCAATGGAGAAGACATGCAGAGACATCGAGGTGGGGTCAATCCACGGGTGGATACGCCACGCCCGGCAATATTTTCCCCATTGCCTGGTTAAAAACTACAAATGACAGAAGTGTCTTGAGTACAGTTGACCAGTGTGTTGTGTCTGCTTTGACTGTTTATTGTTCATGTGCATGTGCGTTCCCTATCGATCTGAAGAGGGCCTTTTGAAGTCAGAGTGTTAGTTGTGATTGCAGAATGTCTTTTTCACATGGCAGTTAGACGTTAATCTCCAAGTGTTTTGTCAAGAATTCTTGTGTGTTGAGTTTTGACACAATGAGCCAAATTTTGCATTTTGTGTGTTAACAATTGGGGAAAACTGTAACAAGAGAGTAAGAATATATTAACAATGGTTGAAATTACCAACAGCTTGTAATGAAACATGTGACAGTACAGCGCAACCACTGTATTGTAAAGGGGTGAGATCATGTGTGCAGGAGATGTAAGTTGTGTTAGATGTGTAACCCTGAGTTCGAAGATGGGGCGTTCGGGCAGGTGGCCTCAATAGGCTGGCAAAACTTAATTTTGGGAACCAAGGTGTAAATGTATTTACATTTTTATTTACCCATGTAAATATGATTTAAATAGCAAAAATAAATTGTATATTTCCTTAAATACTTCATTAGGTACAGCTTGCTCATATCAGGTTGGAACAACTTTTGCCTTCACAACTGCTTTAATTCTGTGGCATCGATTCAACCAGGTGCTGGAAACATTCCTCAGAGATATTTGTCCACATTAATATTATTGCATCATGCAGTTGTGACAAATCTATCGGCTGCACATCCATGATGCGAATCTCCAGATTAACCACATCCCAAAAGTGCCTGATTGGATAGAGATCTGATAACTGTGAGGTCATTTGAGTATCCATTATCCTGAACTAGCCATTAGAAGATGGTTACACAAAGGGATGGACATGGTCAGCAACAATACTCAGGTAGGCTGTGGCATTTAAACAATGCTCAGTTGGTACTAAGGGGCGTAGAGTGTGCCAATAAAATATCCCCCACACCATTACACCACCACAACCAGCCTGAACCTTTGATACAAGACATGATGGATCCATGGTTTCATGTTGTGTACACCAACTTCTGACTCTATCATCTGAATGTTGCTGCAGAAATCAAGACTCATCAGATTAGGCAACGTTTCTTCTATTTACTAAGTGTGGTGGGCCTGTGTAAATCGTAGCTTCAGTTTCTTGTTCTTAGCTGACATGAGTGGCCCCTGGTGTGGTCCTCTGCTTCTATAGCCCTTCTGCTTCAAGGTTCTACATGTTGTGCATTCAGTGATGCTCTTCTGCATACCTTGGTTGAAATGAGTGGTAATTGGATTTACTGTTGCTTGATTACAATGTAAAAAGGGGGCACAAGCTAAAGCTTTTGGGAACCCCTGTATTAGAGAATGTACTGCCCCTTTTCACAGTGGAATTCCCCCGTTCATGGAGGAAAATACCAATGACGGGCAATCCAGGAAGTAAAACGATTGCCTGCACAAAATCTGGATAAAACACACTCTAAGATTAAAATGTTTGAGGGCTTTGAGTAACATAATTACTAGTGTAACTAATTACATTCCCTAGGGAGTAATACATAATTACAGTTGAAAGAAGTAACAATCAATGAATAGATTAATATAATATATGCAGTGTTTTTTACAGTAACAACTGCAACCTCCATTCTGTACTTCCTCCTGTGTGTGTGTGTGTGTGTGTGTGTGTGTGTGTGTGT
>JACXGM010007590.1:0-30356 GCA_016801145.1 Umbra pygmaea
CACTGAACAAGGTGGTTATACCATGAACACGGCTAGTCACACTATAGAATTTGCGTACACGAAGTCAGACCAGACGTGAGATTTTATCGCAGCCTACGATCACGTTCAAATTGATAAATCCCTTGCTTTGCGTTAGAATCGCCGTACGCCCGTCGTACGCCTGTTTTTGGTCGTACGCACGTTTCATAAATGAGGGCCATTATGTTTAGGAGTAGAGCTGGGTGATAGATTGATTATATAATCTCTCAGCAATGGAAGTCAGCCACCGTCTAAGGACCCCCTGAAGTTAGTAAAAGAGGTTTGGGGCCGTAGGTGCGAGTAAAGACACAACACGACAATTGATAATGTAACTCAGGCTTTTTTCAAAATACACAGAGAAAATACTAAGCAATTGTAATATAGGTTAGTTGATAAAAAGTGCCCTACAGCCTTTGACTCCATTTGTTTTGTTTTTGAAATAATGACATGGATGTTTACAGAGGTAGGTTATATTTAATTCCAAAGAGAAATAGACTTTTTGTTCATTTTTATTTAGTACTGTATTATTTGGTAACTGTATGATTTCTGTTTTGAAAGGCAGCAACTGTTAAAAACAAAAGCCATCAAAGAACCATTGTACAATGAAACCAATACAAATTCTCATGATTTTATACATCCCTAGTGAAATAAATCAATGCATAAAAACCATGAAACCATGAATATTCTTCAGACTATAATCGTACCATCAAAATCTGTAGTTGTTGCATCCCTAGTGACTATAAATGAAACTTGAATGTAACTGACTGTGGATGATAATGTGAAAAATACTTTGTAGACTCACAGATTCTGGCCAACAAATATACCTTCCATTCATCAGTGCAGTGTTACAAAATGTTCAATCAAATATGGACAACATCTAAAGTTGGAATGTTCACATTCTTTTGCTGTGATATTATTGGCTGTCTCGAATCCAAGCTTAGTACAAGGTGGTAATATTGTATGTTGCTTTTAAGTGGAAGGTGGGACCTTTTTAGGCCTAGCCAGTTAGATGCATTGACATATGGTCCACAAGATGCATCATCCATAACCTAAATCTACAGTTATCATACTTTTTATGAACTGATGTACATATCAAAAAGTGTTTTTGTAAAGATGATAGACATATTTTAATTATAAACAGTTGTGCTCAAAGGTTTGCATACCCCAGGAGAATTGGTAATAGATGTACCATTTTCAGAGAAAATGAGCAGGCAAAATTATTGTTATTTCATTTCTCATGGGTGCCCTATTCAATTGTAGGTCATAACAGAATGGCACAATCATAATAGAAAACATGGCAACAAAAAAAATAATGAAATTACCCCTGTTCAAAAGGCTGCATACCCTCAGTTTTCAATATGGTGTATTGCCCCCTTTAGCATTAACGACCCGTAAAACATCAGTGAGCCACCACCATGCTTCACAGTGGGGGGGATGGTATTCTTTTCAGTATAGGCCTTGTGGACCCTTCTCCAAACATAGCGCTGATGGTTGTGACCATAAAGCACTATTTTGGACTAGTCACTCCAAATTACAGTGTACCAGAAGCTGGGAGGCATGTCAGGTGTTGTCAGGCATATTGTAACCAGGCTTTTCTGTGGCACTGGTACAGTAAAGGCTTCTTTCTGGCAACACGATCATGCAGCTCTTTTTTTAAGTATCTTTGTATTGTGCTCCTTGAACCAACCACACTGTCTTTTTCCAGAGCAGCCCATTTGTCTCCCAAAGTTACCTGTGGGTTATTCTTTGTATCCCAAAAAATTATTCTGGCAGTTTTGGCTTAAATCTTTCTTGGTCTACCTGTCCTTGACTTGGAATCAATAGATCCCCAAGTCTTCCACTTTTTATTAGGTGATTGAACAGTACTGACTGGCATTTTTAAGGCTTTGGATATTTTTTATATCCATTTCCAACTTTATGAAGCTCAAGTACCTTATTATGCAGGGTTTTTGACAGTTCATTTTTGCTGCCCATGGCTCAGTATCTAGCCTGCTCAGTGCATCCACGTGAAAGGTAACAAATTCATTGCTTATTTATACGAAGTCACTAATTGCAATTGAAAATGCCACAAGTGTATGAAATGAACCTTGAATTGTCATTTTAACCAGTGTCTGTCACATTGTGTGTCTGTTACAAGGCCAAAACAAATTAAGAGTATGTATACTTTTTGATCAGGGCTATTTGGGTGATTTCTGTTATCAGTGTGGTTTACAAAGGTGCCAAACAACTATGTGATCATTAATGGCTTCATATGATCACTGTCCTTCCATTACAGTCATATTGTCAAAATCAATGCCTAAATTTCTGCCAGGGTATGCAAACTTATCAGCACAACTGTATTACCAGTTGGACCATAGAATTGTTTCATGAGCATCCTCTAGACAGAAAAGACAAATGTCATTTTGATTTAATTGCCACAGCTGAAAGACATGCTGGGTGCCCCTGTGTCACTGCCTCAGTTGATGACATCCACTTTGAACACACTATTGGGTAAGTGATGTTGAGAAAAACTCCCATTATTTAATGTACTCATTCCCTCTGAAAGAAAAATATATTCAAAATGTCTACCTTGAGAACGCCCATTTACCAAGTAAAACATGTTTCTTTGTTCAGGGTTGGACAGGTAGTCATCATCCAGGCGAAAGTCAACCGAGCTTTTAACACCAGCATGGAGGTCAGGCAACATTCAAACATTTTACCATATGGACATTTAAACATTCAAACATTTTACCATATGGACATTTAAACATTCAATCATTCTACCATATGGACATTTAAACATTCAATCATTTTACCATATGGACATTTAAACATTCAATCATTTTACCATATGGACATTTAAACATTTAAACATTCAAACATTTACCATATGGACATTTGAACATTTAAACATTCAAACATTTAACATATGGACATTTAAACATTCAAACATTTAAAAATTTACCATATGGACCTTTAAACATTCAAACATTTACCATATGGATATTTGAACATTTAAACATTCAAACATTTAACATATGGACATTTAAACATTCAAACATTTTACCATATGGACATTTAAACATTTTACCATATGGACATTTAAACATTCAAACATTTTACCATATGGACATTTAAACATTCAAACATTTTACCATATGGACATTTAAACATTCAAACATTTTACCATATGGACATTTAAACATTCAAACATTTTACCATATGGACATTTAAACATTCAAACATTTTACCATATGGACATTTGCTTTTATTCCTGTGTTTTCTGTCCCATGTGATGCTTTCTTGTATGTTTTGAAGGTCGGCATCGTGGTGAGCTGTGAGGACCTTTTCAGCGGTCGCTACTGGAAGGTGTGCCGGGCGTTTGCCACATTTGTCACCCAGCAATCCACTGGAAAGAAGGTGAGATAAGGACATTGTTTTTAGATTACAATTTATTGAAGGAATGCCTTAATAGCAATTATGTGTGATGGTGTTTGTAGTGTCAAAATAAATGACAGTTTCCTACTGTCCTGCTAACAGAGAAGTTGTGCAAGAGATTTTGAATCCAAATAGACTTTAATCACAAATCAACATAATGACAGATCAATAAAGCTGAGTCCGCCCTGGGCAACAGACTGAGAATCTAAATATTACACTCAGTTTTATACCCACATAATCTCACTTTTTCCCAAACTTCCAATATAACTTATTGTATGACCTCAGCTGGTCACCCCCTTACAGATGTCTCTCATCTAATCTTGTCGGAAAATATTGATATGCACCGCAGTTTACCACAGGGGAAGTTTTATGTTTAAATTTGCAGTTTCATTTTACAGTTTTTGGCCACCAGGGGGTTGTTCCATAAAGGCCGCTTAGAAAAGCGAAGATTAAAGTCCTAAACGAGACTTGAAGGAACCGAACTAATCAGCTTCGCTTAAATCGGTTCCATAACGTTAAGTTGAAGCTCATGTGATCTCACTAATTCAAACCAGGTTCAAATAGTCTAGCTAATAGCGCGTGCACGCCATTGTTAAGAAGCCCTGATGGTGGAGCATAGATTCATCAATTTACCATGGGAAATAAGGGAAAAGAAAGAGCAACAATATTCACCGCAACTGAGCAGTGTTTGCTTTTCGAAACATATGATTACCAAAAAAGGAATACCGCAGCAATTAATCAAACAAAAGAGAAAGGCTGGCAAGAAATTGCTGAAGTGTGTGTGGGTGGGTGTGTGGGTGGGTGGGTGTGGGTGGGTGTGGGTGGGTGTGTGAGAGAATATTGACCAACTTTGACAGCAGCAATTTAAGTGAAGAAAGTAGTATTATATTTTTGTTTCAAAATAATAGCGCCCATTCCACTGCATGAAATAATCATTGTAAATTCATTGTAAAGCTAGTGAATTATAATCAAATTAATGTTTTTGGCTATACTGCCTAAAATACTTGAGGGATTGAGACTATATTTGGATGAAACACATCCTATTGAACATTTATCCATAGCACAGGTTTTGGCACAATGAATAGTTTAGTTTATATGAGACAATATATTCATAACATTTTGTGTACTGGATATCTTTTACAATTGTTATTAAAAACATTAGTCTTTTTTTCAAACTATTTTAATATTTACTTAAACACATAATACAATTGTTTTCGATTATAATTCACTAGCATTAAAATGAATTTACAACAATTATTTTATGCATTGGAATGAGCGCTATTATTTTGAAGAAAAAAATCTGCGTTCGACTATAAAAAAAACTCTGCGTTCGTGTTGCTAGTGTTGCTGAAACAACGGTAATCAAAGAGGACATGTCCGGGGAAAGAGGACGTATAATCACCACAGACTATCACTTATCATCGTGCCTGTTTCATTGTCCTCGAAAACGGCTTCAATACACCAGTCTTCCTCTACAACCATCCTTGGTTGCCTCTCTCGCCTCAGAGAGGCAATTTTATCTAGCACAGCACATGAAACTAATGTAATCTACAAATATATATGCTATCCCTTCCCTCGAATCCATACCGCTCAAGCAGGTAGTTGTCAGAAAAAGCCAACGGTTCTGCCCTGTCCCTGACAGTACGTTCTCTTTGAAATGCCCTGCATATGATCGCTACCTCATCCACCACCTTAAGAATGAAAGGACATGCCATGATTATGCGTCTGACACATATGGTCAGTGTTAACGAAATTCCAGTTACGCATCAAGCTAGGCTTAGCCTGACAATTAGCCTGCCCTGGACCAGGTTAGTTTCCCATCATAAGTTGCCAGGGTAACTGAGTTCGATCTATTTTCATTTAGCTTTATGGAACGGAATTCACTGAAAATAAGCCTGACTAACCAAAATAAGCCTGGCTTGTTTTCTAAACTAGTTTTATGGAACACCCCTCAGGTAGCATCGGTGTGCACAAAGCTGTGTTTGGCTCACAGCAGTTAATAATTTTACTTTCTTAACATATCGTATATCTGTATCATTAAAGTTTTCAATTCATTGTATTCAAAGAGACATCACATTATGAAGAGAATCTCACCAAAGATATCACCTGCGTTCTAAGTAAATACAGGAACGGGGATGTACTCCTTGGTCCACAAACTAATTCTAATGTTTTCTGCAGATCTCTCTAGAGGCCGCATAGCCTACTGGATAAGTCACTGGGCTTAGAAACAACAGGTCCCTAATTTGAATCACGGCAGAGCTTATATTTTTTTATATTAACAAATATAGGTAAATTTAATTTACAATGTCTGATTTAAAAAAAAAATTTATCTTAAATTTACAATTAATATCCAGTACAGTACACTTTGCATTTAAAAAAATAGATAAGTCAATGAAAGTATGTTTTTCTAAAGCACAGGTTTATCCATGTCCGTACTTCCTAATTGTTTTGGACTGCATTGGTCATCAGGAATGGTAAATTCTCAGACACATCGGATATGATAAACATTCTGAGATTAAGTGCTAGTCATCCTTGTTTCTGCATTCATCACAGTTTTGTGAAATTCATTTAATTGTTCTTATTTTTCTCTAATGAGATGAAACAAACTAATAATTTCACCTATTTAATGTGTTTTTATATTTCTGTATAATACTGTAGGCCCAATATGGAAGGGTTTGGGGACCCCTGACTTAATGCATCTTGTTTTGACACCGTATGATTGCCTCAAAATTAGATGAAAGACATTTGTATGTTAATTATATGGGTGGACCATGATATACAATAGTGGCACAGTTCCAGGACCTTATATTAAAAATTATGTGTCTGGCCCCTTCCATTTAATACAGTTGAAGGTACTCCAAGTACATTTCATTACAGCTTGATACATTCCTAATAATTTTCCATTACAATGTGTTGTTATAGCAAATAATAAATAAATAAATAATTACCCTGTCTACTAGGGATGTAACGATTCACTCGCAACCGGTTGAAAATCGATAGAAATATGTGACAATTCAAGTCAGTTGAAATGTTAAATGAATCGCGATACACATTTTAAATTGCAGGGGCGTTTACTGAATAACCTACTGTGAAGTTTTGAACCTCGTTTTACAGGCACAATAGCAGAGAGCACACACTGACGCGAAGCTAGCGAGTGTTTTCAGTTCATTCCTATGGAATTGAGCTTGTGTGAGCCAAGCTCAACTTCCACAGGTATTAACTGAAAAAGCTCGGTTTTCTCCGCTGGCGCCGCACCAGTGTGCACCATACAGTTTGATGGTGTGCATATTGCATATCTGTGCACCGTAAAATAGTAGACTTGTGACGGCAAGAATAATGTTGACATTGACTCAATCAAATCCATACAATCTATGATCAAATCCTAGGTGTGGCGGAATTGTGACTTTCCGTAGACTAATAATAATTAGTGAGAAGCACCAGTCACCTCCGTTTTCATGCAAAAGACATAATGACTAGTGCTAGAGCAACGGAGACAACAAGGTGCGTTCGTGTTTTCATGGAAACCAGGTGTTGTATTTACTATCTCTTTCTCTAAATGTGTACATCGTTTTTTTTTAATGGAATGTGTTGATGGTTATGGCATATTTTTCTAAAAGTGTTCTGTTTTTTTAACTCTTGCTAGTGTAATGATACAAATTATAACAAAATTTTAATATTGCCTTTATTACAATGTAATACCCCTGTCAATGTGGTACTCATTTTACATAGTGTTTTTACATAGTGTGCCAAGGTACCAATGTCCAGCCTCTTGACCAGACAGACGTGAAGACTGAGTTGAAACAACATTAGGGATTTTTTTAGTTTTATTATCCAGATTTTATTTTAGTTTTTTAATTTAAAAAATATATTTCAAAATTAAAAAGAGATGTGCAGCATTTTGACTGAGATAAAACGGACACTTTTTCATTTATAATTTGTCTAAAATCTTTTCTTTTTTTTTTTATCGTGAGAAAATTGTATCGTGAAACCATTATCGTGAATCGTATCGCATTGTGATTTGAGTGAATCGTTACATCCCTACTGTCTACCATACTGATTGTCTGTGTGTGATCAAACATATTCATACATACAAGTACAAAAATCCTCCATTCTTATGAAAATATCACCACATGTTTAGTAAGAATGAACTTTCGGTGTGTTTTCACAGGTACTGCTGCGTCCATTGGTCCCTCGGACCCAGACAGAGCAGGTGCAGCACAGTCTTGCGGCAGAAAGGAGGAGAATGAGGATCATCCATGCTGACATCATGAAGGATCTGCTCACCAATCGGGCCTTTCAACCAGGTTAGATACTCTGGCAGGTGGAGAATTGTCATCACTTGACCTACAGTGGCACTTGATGCTTAATGCTAAGTAATGCAGTATGTGTATCTCTAATAACCTGCACGTGTCTGTAACAACCTGTTTTTGTCTATTATAACCTGTATTTGTCTGTGTGTTAGTGGAGGTTCAGGAGACTGAGAAAGCGGTGCCAGCAGAAAGGACACGGGTTGAGAGTGTTGAGCTGGTTCTTCCTCCTCATGCCAACCACCAGGTCAACACTTTCGGAGGGCAGATCATGGCCTAGATGGAGAATGTGGCTACAATCGCTGCTAGGTATAATAAATAAATAGATAACAATTGATAGACATAAAGAAGCATTGTTAACCATGGGCAGTGTGTAGTTACAAAGTACTGTACTTTAAACTTAAACTCCTCTCACATTATGCACTTATGTTTCTTCCTCCTCTCCAGTCGTCTGTGCAACGCTCACCCAACCCTGCGGACCATAGACATGTTCTTTTTCCGGGCTCCCTCCCATGTGGGTGACCGACTTGTCCTCAAAGCCATCGTTAACAACGCGTTCAAAAACAGGTGACGTAGCTAGTCATTAAGGAACTTGGGTCAAAGAATGGGGTATATGGGCAGTATACCACAGCTAAGAGCTGTTCTTAGATAGTAAAGCCCATAGTAGTGGAATATTGGCAAAACCTAAAATGCATTTTTGCTGTTACACCAATGCATTTAGTAATATTTTTATTTTATATTGGTCAACAGTCTCAAATAACATGGTTTTCTTTCAATCAGCATTCAGGCTTTGACACGGTTTTAAAATACTGTATGAATCAAATGTATAAGATGGTCTTTTAAATTAATGATGATAGAGAGGCAGTACTTGTGCTCAATTTCCCTAATTAACTTCATTTGGAATGCTGAGATAAGATGTTTATGTGATTGGCTGTCTCCCTATGATGTCATAGCATGGAAGTGGGTGTATGTGCCGAGGCCTATCAGGGGGAGGAGCCTCTGAGACACATCAACAGTGCCTTCATGACCTTTGAGGTCCGCGACAGCAATGGCAAGCCCTGCACGTTGCCCAGGATACGACCAGAACCCCTGGTAAATTACACCTCATGTCACAAATGACATAATTATTTATTCTGAAAATGTTACTCACAGCCGGTCCGACACATACGCAATTAGTCTATTTCTGGGTAAAACAGACTGTAGTGAATGTTTTCAAATGTAATCGTCTTTTGACATGAGACACTGGCAATATATTCAATCAAATTGTGTACAGCATATTTGTTAGTGTTGTTATTAAAATGTTGTTATTAAAAACGTGTACATTTTTTTCTATCAAACACTCTTGTTTCTTTACACACAATGAAATTGCATTCGGTTACAATTCACTAGCTTAAAGGTGCTAAATCAGTAGCGGTTTTTGACACGGGCGAACTGGGCAACCGCCCGGGGCGGCATATTTTTATGTCAAGTGGGTGCGGCACAAGCACTTAAAAAATATCCTCTGCAACGCAAAGCGTTTTTCTATTATCTATCATTTCACTGTGTGGGGAATTGAACATAAACTGTATGAGACGGGGAAAGGGGATGGGGCGCTGGAAATCTGGGCGGAGGTTGTTAGAGGTTTTGTGTAATACTTCCGGTTACCGCTTTCGGTCATTAATTCTCAGCTCCCCGCTTGCATTAACATTTCTGATTAACTCTATATTGTGATTACATAACAAAAGTTTTTGGGGAATGGTTTTCCTTAAATCAGGAATTTTATGTTCAGTGAGAGGATGTCACAATAATTGGCAGAAACGAAAACTGTTCCAACAGCAGCAGTGTTTTGATTACCGACCATATTTACGAAGCGAGTGCAGTTGTGAGGCGGTTTACGATTGCACACACAACCTCAAAGACGACGAGGTGTTTTGGCTGAGAGCACTCAACTTAAAGAAACCACCAAAACGACCCTATGTGTGTTCATATCACTTTGTTGACGAGGCGACTGAAGATCACCGTTTCCCAGAGAAGTGGCTGGGCTATGATGCTCCAGTGAGGATAAGACCTCTCGTCAGCACATCAACACACTCAGGTAGCTTGTACTATAAACTATGGTATGTGTACCACTGGTGGTACTTTGAGCACCCGGTGGTGGTACCCCATTTGACTAGGAAAAAACAAGTGTTTGGTATATTGAATTGTAATGTTAATCAAACCTGTGTTGGCTGTACAGTAAAGCTTAGCCCATGTATTTACAACAGAATTCTGCCCAGCATGAGCCTTCAGGTGTGCTGTGGATTTTCTTTATTAAAATTAACAAGTGAAGAATTGCACTTTCTTGGACAAAGAGATGTGCAAGACAGACATTGTTTTAGAACATTTACCAATCTCTGTCAATTTAATATTCAAATGTATTTTAGTAAATTAATAATGCTCAATAATATTAGATGTGGTGAGTAAGTATGACAAACGTGTCAGCTCTATTTTGTATGCAGAGGTTCTCAATCTATTTGACGTGTTGCCATGACAGTGGCTAACAGTGGGTCACATGAATAAAGAAACAATATGAAATAATTATATATATATATATAGTTATATAGACAGGCTTGTGGGCCCAAGTTCAGTTGTCCAAAATTGCAGGTTGAGGACCACTGCTTACCTAGGTCACTGGTGATTGCAAATTAACTGCTTATTTTAAACGCTTCTTTTTTGTGAAGGTCATATCCTGCTCAAAAGCAAACTCGAATATACTGACAAAACTCGATATATCGCAAAGCCCTAGCCTATGTGTTATGTTCCCCCTGCTAGGTGCTTTGAGTTATGTGCCAATATATTGTCTGACTAGCCCCACTGCTGAGGATGAGCCTCTGTCAGGGGGGGTCTTTGACAGAATTTATGTTTATGTTTTGGCCTGTGTGTTGTTATCAACTGCCCATTAACAGCACAACCGGGTTGACAGGCATACCTGTAAAAACGCAAACCCAGCGCGCTAGAGCCATGTAAGCAGCAAATAAACGAACGAGATCAACAGAGACAGTTGATTCTACCCAAAAACCTCAGCATGTTTCTAAACGACTGCATGACCAGAGACGTACAGTAGTTAAACATGGTTCGCTTGTCATGGTTGAGCTGATCTTGTTTGTCACGTTAGTTTCGATTCCGGGGAGGAGGGAGACGATTCAGGTATTATGAATTTGGACTGCAATACCCATTTTAAACGCTGGCTTTCTGTTTAACATATTGGACCTTAATAATTAATTGACAATGATTATTGCAATTAATTTTAAAAAAGCGCTATTATTTTGAAACCGGCATAATATAGTGTTGACAGAAGAATGATTCTTGCGTATGTATCTGACCAGCTCTGATGTTACTAACAATAATTAAGAAGTGTATTTAATCAATTATCATAATATTGTTATTTCTCTTATTTGAATGTAATTGACAGGATGGATTGAGACGTTACCAGGAGGCTATTGCTAGAAGGAAGATCCGTCTTGACAGGTGAAGTGTCACAACTGGTGGTAGAGTTGTTGGTGCAAGTGGTATTGCGGTTGTAGAGATGGAGACAAATGTGAGAGGAGCGTTCAAGGTGTTTAATGAATGTTGACGTTTATTTAGCCCATATAAACTGGAACACTGAATAAACAAGGGTTCACAGGAACTGCATTTCGGATATATATTACCTACTCTGCTCTAACACAGAAGCGATAGTAACTTATAGAGTGTACAGATGTCTCATTTAATTAATTGATGCGGTAGGCAATCCTACCGCATCAAAACACAATACATTAAGTGAACATGTAATTAACTATTACAGACAGAATGTGGTGCTAGACCGCTATACTCTGTAAACGCAGCCAGTTACATGATTTGATCACAACGTTTAGATGCCTAATACTACAGACGTCGTCGGATAAAGTTGTGGAAAAGGGGCGGAGCAGTACCGTGGTTTACCGAGGGAATAAAATTTCAGTGGCAGTTTTTAAAAGAAAACAATACAACAAATGGCTGCCAGGTGGCTCTAGAATGCACAGTCATCCAAAGCATGTCCCTTAAGATAATCACTAGTGTACAATGTGTTTATCATTAAAACAACTATGTTCTGAAGTTAAATATATTATTTGTAGCGCTTTAGTCATTAAACTATTGTTCTAAAATATAATTGTCTCATCTAAACTGCCTACTGTATATTTAAAATACCTTTCCATTTACGAAATCCAACACAGTCTAAACAGTTAAACTCAACTCCACCAAAAACATGAACAGTTCACATGGACTTGAGGGTGTAATGGAAACGACTAAGGTCTGTCAACCGGGTGGACAGGGTTCGATTCCAGCGCATGACCAATGTATATTTATGGTGTTTCAGTATATTATTCATACACTGTTGGTTAATGTTTTCATAAACTACTGTATTAATGGGCACATCATAAACTAATAATGGGTACAGTAAATCTAATACTGATTGTAATTATTTAATTTCAACAGGAATTTTGGCCTTTGATAACTATCATGAATTTTATGTTTTTTTTGTAATTCTTCTTATAAAGATTTCAACAGAGAAAAGAACAGTAAGGATACTGTCTCCTGCAATATATAAATACATTTTTATTTTTTTTCACCCCCCCCAAAATCATCCCTAACCCTCCCTGAAGTGGAACTTGTTCTGTCAATCACTTTATCCCAGAAATCCTTTGAAAAAGACAAGACCCATTTCCAGCTCCCAAGCAGTTTTAGGTATGTTACTAGAGTGTTTATCCCAGCACATAATCCAAGAATAGATTTGTGAAATTATTGATTTCTGTTCAGGTAAAAATTTCAACAGCTCATTCTAGGGCTGGGTGGGGGGGGGGTAGTAAAGGAAAGCAAATTCAGAAGAGACAAAATGTCTCATCTACAGATAACGAAAGAAATTAGATGCGGGCAAAGTGTGTTTAGCAGCCAGGAAAACTAGAATACACTCAATTTTCATAAAGATCATTGAACGTTTTAATGCCATTCTTTTCCCAGAGAGTGAAAGCATTGTCAACCACAGATGGAGTAAATATGTGGTTGTTATTAATAGGGCTCAAAATGGATGTAGTGGAGAACTTAAAATGGCGCTGAAAATGGTACCAAAATTTGAGTGTGGATAGTACTACAGGGTTGTCTGAGTAATGATAGGTAGATCGGAAGAGCGGAGCATAATAAGGCAGGGAGAGAGGAGGAGGAGCAGGAAAGACCTTCTAGCAGGCACCAAGATGTGTCTGGGGAGTGCAGCCAGAATATAGCGATTTCTGAAGCTAGGCGGCCCAATAGTAGTATAGAAAATTATGAAGTGCGAGCCCACCACTGAATTTACATCACGGAAGTAAAAACCTACTAATTCTTGGTGGCTTTCCAGCCCAAATGGAAGAAAAGACCGCCTGGTTAATTGCTTAAAAAAATGACCGGTAAGAACAAAGGAATAGATTGGAAAAGATACATGAATTTAGGCAAGCTATTCATTTTAACAGCATTGATGTTCCCTAACCTAGGTAGGTTAAACCACCTCTTGAAATCGGCCTTCATCTGAACAATAAGGGGGGAAATGTTAGCTGAAAGGAGAGCTGGCAGTGAGCGGGTCACATTCACACCTAGGTATTTAAAGCCCAAATGATTAAGTTGAAAAGGCAGATCTGTCTGCTGGAGCAGTAATGCAGCTGGATTGATTGGGAAACACATTTTTTTGAAGATTTAGCTTGTAACCAGAAAAATAACAGAAATTTTCCAAAATGGAAAGAATAGTTGGTAATGACGTTGTTGGATTGTGTACATATAGCAGCAAGTCATCACCATATAATGACAGCTTATTTTCTATTCCCTCCCATAGGAGGGAACAGTCAGAAGCAAGAAATGATCCACAAAGAAATAGTCAATTCGAGAGAGCGATGAACATGAGAAAAGAGAGTACTCACGTGCCTGTGGATTATGAAACCTCCAGGGGTCAGTACAGCTATTCTTAGTCATAAAATCAATATTGCAACCCTAGAATTAGCTGTAGAATTGAAATTGGAGTGGAAAATCTGGCTAAATCTAGGGTTTTGTAGCCTTGGGTGGTCTTTAATTAATAGATGTGTCTCTTAAGGAATGGTAGTTCAGTCTTAAGCGTTTTCAATTGTGAGAAAACATGGGATCTCTTATTTGCATTATTGTAGCTCTTAATATTCCAAGAATTTAACAGTGGAAGGGCCCCCAGCTCTGCTATGGTCAGCTATTGACATGCTTGACCTTGAAAGTTTTATACAAATAGCTCCAAAAAAAGACAAGGTTTGAAGACATAATGTCCCTAACCATCTACACTGTATACATAGCCATTGAATAGAACATAAAAATATAAAATTGCCAGAGACAATAACACAGACGGCAAAAAAACAAGACAAAAACAAAAAGAACTAGCACAAACAAATCATGGCCATTTGTTTGTGCATGGCCACAGTGTTTCCTCAGTTTAAACTTCCTCATCACAGGGCTAGCATTCGGTTTGGCAAAGTGAAGCAAATGCGGAAGTGCCTTAAACCTGCATTCTATCTGAATTCCAGCTGGGGGCGACACATGTTGTTGCAAAAGAGGACAGTTTCTGTAGAAGTCTATGAGAAAGTCAGACACTTCTCAATTGATAATTACCTCAGTAAACATTTTCATTATGAGTTTATGGTCTCAATCGCTAGTTTGAAGTCTTCTGCAATACAGAATGATGTTCATTTTTATTGAAATATGGTCTTGTTGATTTTAAAATTGGCAATAAAGCAGGGGGTGTTTTAGGGAGTGACTATGATGTCATTGACATTGACTGTGCCAGTGAACGTGTGTAATATAGCGTACAGCGCAAGCAGCGTTTTACCAACTCTCAGCTAACCTCACAATCGGATACCGCCTCTCGTCTAAAATTGTCACATCCGCAACCGTGATGATAATAATAATAATATGTTTATTTAATATAGCACCTTTTACAGACAAAGTCACAAATTGCTTCACATTAAGAAGATGACAACAATACAGTGAGCTTTGTTAAAAATGATTAAAAGGACTAAAACAATTAGTTAATAAATCAAAACTAAAACAGTAATTTACAAACATGAGACAAAAGCCAATTTAAACAAGTGTGTCTTCAGATGATTTTTAAAAGCATCAACAGAGACTGCAGAACGCAAAGCAGTCGGAAGGGGGTTCAAACCATATGTGGACTGATTCAACAGAAAATAATTAAATACAATCATCAAACCTTGTACAGTAATGCATTTTGTTAATACACATTTACTGTATAGCAAGGGGAAGGGGTTCCACAGGTTTGGAGCCGCCGCTTCAAAAGAGCGGTCACCTTTGGTTTTAAGACGAGTGTAAGGGACCACCAGTAATCCCTGGTCAGAAGAACTAAGGGATCGGATGGAAGTGTACGGATGCAGCAGGTCGGAGATATACGCAGGAGCCAAACCATGCAAGGCTTTATAGGTCAGGACCAGAAATTTATATTTGATCCTATACTTGATCGGAACCCAATGTAAGGAGAATAAAATTGGTGGGATTTGCGACTTCCTGCTGGACCTGGTCAGCAGCCTTGCAGCAGAATTCTGGACCAGTTGTAAACAGTCCTGAGATGATTTGCTGAGACATGTGAAAATGGAGTTGCAGTAATGATGGCTTCGCCTGTAACGGCAAACTCGACAACCCAAATCAGATCTTCTCAAACCAATGGGTGACGTCACACATATTACTTCCAGTACTATATACAGTCATATATACTGCTCTGCCAAACTCTGTGTGCTTCCCAGCAGTCAGCCCCCCCTGCTGTCCATAAGGTGCCTCTGCACCCTTTTCGTTTCAAACCCTCCCACCAGCCTTTGGGCCACGCCTCCTCATGTACATGCTTTTTAAATGCTAAATCCAAATGGAAATGCCAAATACTACATCCAATTAGAAATGCCTACTGCTAAAGCCAAATGGAAATGCTACATCCAAATGGAAATCCTACATCCAAATGGAAAAGGTGAATCTTAAAATGTCAAATCAATCAATAAAAGATTTCAGTTTAAGCATTTATATTTAAGCATTGCACTTTAAATGTGACTTTTTACATTACATTTTCAAATTATAATTTTATATTTCAACTTTGCATTCTCAGTTTCATTTTTCTTTTTTAAATTCAATTATGGCATGATTTCCTAGTAGTGAAGTAAAATAATAATATTTTTAATTTGCTATAGCTTCATTTTCTCTTTGGACTTTACATTTGAATTATAAATAAATATATCCTCCATAGCAGCCGGACTTTTAAGGACTTAAAAAGTATATATTTCACAGTCAAACTTCCGAAACGTATTTATAATGTATTAAAAACCACAAGAAGAATCATTGATTAATTTGGAAAACCCACTGATCTTTCACATTGTCAAGTTGGTATAGTGTAGCTTGTACTGTACAGTAGTTGTTGAAGATGCAGACCAAGAATGGCTGACTCAAACCATATGTGGACTGATTCAACAGAAAATTATTAAATACAATCATCAAACCTGGCACAGTAATGCATTTTGTTAATACACATTTACTGTACAGCCACGTGTTATGGGCAATGTCTTGTTAGTGTTATATGTGTTTGCATAAATGAATTAGCTAGCCACAATTAGGTTTTAACTAGCAACTTTAATTGTACTGTTTTTGTTGTCAGTGATAAAATGCGCCCAGCACCTTGTTGTTTTGCCAAATATGTATAGATGTATAGCTGTCCTGCTTTGTAGTGGCTATGACCATATTGGTGAAGTCATGTTGTTGTTAACAGATAGTGCAGCTCCAATTATGTAGGATTTTATCAACTAAGCTTACACCTGCAGTCCATGTACAGTACTACATTTATCTGTGGTTTCATTTTACGAACTATACATACGAGCTGCATACTAGAGCTGCAACTAATGATTATTTTTGTAACAATTAATCTAATTATTATTTTTCGATTGATCATACAACTAATTTATTGATTAATCAAGAGAATTTTTAGACTCTATTAATAGAATTATCATAAAAATTAATTTCAAATACACATTGTGTATTACTAACATTTTTACATTTTATTCAATAATCTCATAAAAACAAACAGTATGTACATCAAAAAATAGCCCAGTCTTAGCTGGTTTTACAAACTTTAACACAAAATATCTAATGAAAAATCAGAATTTATAAATAAAGTGGATTCTATAATTTAGCAAAAAATCAACTAATTCAAGTCTTTTTCAAGAGGAATTCCAAATATAGAAAGGTAAATGCTCCTACATATTCAGAAGAACATCATTTGTAGTGCAGGTCAAGAATGTGAAATATTACAAATGTCAATAGTTTACATCCTTCCCTGTAGCTATAATGAGAGAAACACATTTATGAAAGCGAATGCAAGAGCATTGTGTATGCATTTGCACTAAGCATTGCAGATGTTTTGTGTATGATGAGAATGTCTGTTTTTAAGTGACTTTCTCCAAACAGGGATAGTGAACTAATTGTATAATATTCAGTTTAGGTATTGTTTTATTATAATCAGTATAGCTATAATTGTGTACCATCACTGTAATCTATTGAACAAAAAATAAATAGGCTACTCCATTTCCTTTAAGGTATATTTCTTAACATTAGTATGTCAGAACTTATACTATTTTGTTCAGCCAGAAGTGTTGCAAACTACTGACATGTGTTTTTTTAATAATAGGCACGCTTGGCTCCGTCTTTGCTAATGATTATGCATTTTAAGTGGTGATTTTGTGTGCAACAAAGCACCTCATATTGCAGGAAAGCATTATCCCATATAAATCGATTTTCTTATTTTTTTAAATAGCAATAAATACAGTTGTACAGCTCTAAAAGCTGGTCTCTGAAAGAGGAAGTCAACTTGTTATCATCAAAGCGAAAGTCTATCCATAGTGCTGGAATACAGCTACATTTCCTTGAATCTAATTTACCAGTTTGTTGTTATTGTTGTTCTAATCGTTACATGATTGAGCAATACAACTGTTTTATATCTATATAATGCATTGTACAGTAGTCTACTATTCCCTCTCTGGCACTTTAAGAAAACAACTATGGCCATCTATGGCTAATCTGTAAAGTGTTGCGCAGCATAACACTCCTAAATGTGGAGGAGGTTTCGGCTTGGAGTATTGAGCCTTTTTCTATTGTACCTTTTTCATTTGTACTGCTATTAAAATCCATTTGTGATTTACATATACAGTGGGGCAAAAAAGTATTTAGTCAGCCACCACTTAAAAAGAGGAGAGAAGCCTGTCATTTTTATCATAGGTACACTTCAACTATGAGAGACACAATGAGAAAAAAACCCTGAAAATCACACTATAGGATTTTAAATTCATTTATTGGTAAATTATGGTGGAAAATAAGTATTTGGTCACCTAAGGACAAGCACGATTTCTGGCACTCACAGACCTGTAAATTCTTCTTTAAGAGGCTCCTCTGTCCTCCACTTGTTACCTGTATTAATGGCACCTGTTTGAACTTATTATCTGTCCACAACCTCAAACAGTCACACTCCACTATGGCCAAGACCAAAGAGCTGTCAAAGGAGACCAGAAACAAAATTGTAGACTTGCACCAGGCTGGGAAGACTGAATCTGCAGTAGGTAAGCAGCTTGGTGTGAAGAAATCAACTGTGGGAGAAATTATAAGAAAATGGAAGTCATACAAGACCACTGATAATCTCCCTCGATCTGGGGCTCTACACAAGATCTCACCCCGTGGGGTCAAAATGATCACAAGAACGGAAAGCAAAAATCCCAGACACGGGGGGACCTAGTGAATGACCTGCAGAGAGCTGGGACCAATGTAACAAAGGCTACCATCAGTAACACACTACGCTGCCAGCCACTCAAATCCTGCAGTGCCAGATGTGTCCCCTTGCTTAAGCCAGTACATGTCCAGGCCCGTCTGAGGTTTGCTAGAGAACATTTCAATGATCCAGAAGAGGATTGGGAAAATTTCATATGGTCAGATAAAACCAAAATGGAACTTTTTGGTAAAAACTCAACTCGTCGTGTTTGGAGGAAAAAGAATGCTGAGTTGTATCAAAAGCACATCATACCTACAGTGAAGCATAGGGGTGGAAACATCATGCTCTGGGCCTGTTTTTCTGCAAAGGGACGAGGACAACTGAACCTTGTAAAGGAAAGAATGAATGGGGCCATGTATCGTGAGATTTTGAGTGAAAACCTCCTTCCATCAGCAAGGGCATTGAAGATGAAACATGGCTCGGTCTTTCAGCATGACAATGATCCCAAACACACCGCCAGGCAATGAAGGAGTGGCTTCGTAAGAGTGGCCTAGCCAGTCACCAGATCTCAACCCCATAGAATATCTTTGGAGGGAGTTGAAAGTCTGTGTTGCACAGCGACAGCCCCAAAACATCACTGCTCTAGAGGAGATCTGCATGGAGGAATAGGCCAAAATACCAGCAACAGTGTGTGAACCTTGTGAAGACTTACAGAAAACATTTGACCTCTGTCATTGCCACCAAAGGGTATAGAACAAAGTATTGAGATCTTTTTAAGTGGGAGAACTTGTACAATTGGTGGCTGACTAAATACTTTTTTGCCCCACTGTATTACATTGCCTACCACTAGATTGTTAGCCTGGAAAAATCCAGACCCAAATCCTGAACGATTAAGGGTCTGGGTTCGAGTAATGTAAATGACTCAACTCGAGGGGCGGCACCAAGCGTGCATTTGAAAATCACACTGTACGCAATTGGATAACACTACGACCAATCACCAGTGGGTTTTCACTAACCCTATGGCGGATATAACTGGTAGATAAAACTCTTGCCGTATCAGGTCACAAAACACCAAAAACGTCCTTTTATAAAAAAGGAACGATTCGAGCCCCGTCTTTTGTTCCTCTTTTAGACAAAAAGCCAAGTCTAACTCGTTCATTGTAGTGGCCCAAGTCGTTTTAAACAACTGGTGTTAATCCATAGCGATCTTACAATGTTTACTAATGACTTCGAGGTCACAGAGCTGTCGTGTCGTCATCTGTTTAACAAGCCTCTGGCACGCCTATATCAGATACACCGATGTGATTGGTGCAGCTCGGATACAAGGGCATAGTTAATGAGCAGAATTACTCGGTGCCAGAGTAACTTGCTGAGCAAATTCAAATTGTGCTTTTGCGAGAACTCTGGATTTCCAGGGTACTAGATTGTTGGAACTTTGAAATATTCCCATAATTTGAAGCCCTTGGGTGAGATTTTGACATCCTACCAGCATAATAATAGGCATCAGCCCTATGTTCCCACAACCTAATGATCCCACAACCTAATGATCCCACAGCCCTATGTTCCCACAGCCCTATGTTCCCACATGTCTAAGATTCTTTTTAAAATTAGGCCCTATGTTCACACATTTCTAGGACATTTTCCCTTCAATTTAAGCCCTATTCTCCAACAAGATTTATTGGAAGCACTTTATACTAAATTAATGAATTAATGAATTAATTAATTAATTAATTAATTAATAATTTTAATTTGATCAGCAGCAGCAAAAAAATAGTAACAATCACAATCATTACAAGAAAAAATAAAATAGGCTGATCGAAAAGGGTTTCGGCTAAAGCAGAGCTAAAGTACAAATATGCAGACGGTATATACCGTATTTTAGCAAGTAAACCCTGCGCGATATGCACATTTTTACAAACCGCGCACCCCCCTGCGTCATTATTTTTGTTCTGTACTGTTGTTATAGCCCAGCTATTCCCAAAGTGAGATACAAAATAAATTGTGGTATAACATGTATTTCAATATTCAAACATGCCTATATTTTATTAAAGCTTTCCATGCACTGCAAACTATGATTTGCATCCAGTTGCTGCGCTTCATTCGACTGATCTGACCAGAAGCTAGTCAATGTGAGGCCTCTGCTATTTAGTTTAGTTTGTTTATTGAAAAGGACACAATGTGCAGTGGACTTACATTAAATGTTTGCAATAAACAAAGATATGGGCTCACTAGATTTAGCTAAGAGCTACAGTCCATCTGTAGTCCATTGCTACTGGATAATAGGTTGGGTGTAATCGGCTACCAAATTGGGAGAAAGGGGGATAAAATCTGATACAAATTTATGAAAAAGAAAATGTGGGAACATAGGGCTGTGGGAACATAGGCACGCTCTCTAATAATATGCCAAGTCGACGGTCCCTTATTGACGTATTTACGTATTTGATACGCGTTGTCCCAGCTCTACTGCATACATTGAGTTAAACAATTGTCAACTCATAGCATTTATACTTTTCAGTCATCATTCCTGAAACGTTTGCCTCAGAAGCAGGTACATGCTGGAATGATGAAGCCACAGATCTGTGCCTCAGACACTCAGGGTCAATAAACGCTCCTGGTACCTCTGAGCCGCCAACTGTCTGTTCTTTTGTGGTAAAACTATATTATATTTCAGTAATTTAGCCGAGAACACTGTTGTTCCATGTGTGTAATAATTCATATTCTTACCCAATACCTTTATGTACAGTTGTACAAAAATAATTGCAGTCCAACATCACTAACCAGATTAATTACAGTTTTTGGTAGAAATCGAATATTGACATGGCAAATAATTAGTAATAGAAAACCAACAGACCAAACAGTCATGACATGCATGCTGTGGATTCTGTGTAATTGAATCATTAAAAGGGGCATGTTCAAAATAATATCAGTGTGGAGTTCAAGCAGTGAGTTCATTCATGTTGTACATGTGGTTATGGTGCATTTCTCTCTGAAAATCTGAGTAAAATGGGTCATTGCAGACATTGTTTAAAAAAAACAGCGTACGCTGATGAAATAGTTGATTGAAGAGGAGAAAACATACAAAGAAGTGCAGAAAATGATAGGCTGCTCAGCTAAAATGATCTTGAATGCTTTAAAATGGCAGCCAAAACCAGAAAGACGTGGAAGAAAACAGAAAACCACCATTCGAAATGATCGAAGAATAGGCTAAATGACAGTGAAGCATAGTGGTACAAGCATCATGACATGGGGATGTTGCACATACTATGGTGTTTGGCCTATTTATCGCATTCCAGTGATCATGTTGCCTTATGCCGAAGAGGAAATGCCCTCGAAATCACCCCAAACACACCAGTAAGCAAGCAGCATCTTGTTTCCAGACCAACAAGATTAACGTTATGGAGTGGCCAGCCCAATCCCTGGACGTTAATCCAATAGAAAACTGGTGGGGTGACATCAAAAATGCTGTTTCTGAGGCAAAACCAAGAAATGCAGAGGAACTATGGAATGTAGTCCAATCGTCCTGGGCTGAAATATCTGTTCACAGGTGCCAGAAGTTGGTTGACTCCACGCAACACAGATGTAAAGCAGTTCTCAGAAACCATGGTTATACTACTAAATATTAGTTCAGTGATTCACAGGATAGCTTTTAAGCATTTTTCAGTATATATATGTATACATTATTTATACAGTAAATGTTGAGTTTGTAAAAACAAATGCAGACACTGCTATTCTTTTGAAGACCCTAACTTTTCTTCACTTTCTGTATAGTAATAACAAATTTGATAGCTTTTTATTCATGTTTTCATTTGGAATAGACTGTGCAGTGTTCCCAATACATTTGTTTGTATGGAAATAAAAGCTATTATAAGGATTGTGAGCTTTACTCACTTTTGAACACATTTCTATTATTTTGAACACAACTTATTTTTTGGGATAAGACAGTACAGTACATAAGACAAACCAATCTGCTTTTACTGGCTGTTTTAAGTTTATTGTGAAATCTGTACCTGGCCATTCCTATCCAGTAAAAGTGAATACTTCTGTCCATATACTTTCCCAGGAAAGACAAAACACCGTTAACAGATACAGCATGTATCTAAACATCATGAGGAAGACAGATGCTAGATAACAGTGAACACTTGAAAGCCCAGCATTTGACAAATATTGACAAAAAATAATACAAAAAATGCAACACCAGCTGCCACACTTGTCGCTAAACTGGCTTAAGTTTAGCATTTATTTTGTATTTACTTACATTACCACTGTATCAAAAGCTTTGTGACAGCTTATTATATTACTGTTCATTTAATTAAACCTATGATTAAACACTATTGCTTCTACACTTACTGTATTTACACTTTGTTTCAGGTCTGCCAAGCCTTGTACCTAGAAAATCCACCCTTGTGTGGGGTCTTTACAACTCTTATCTCTCTCACCTGATTCTAATAATTCGCTACATGGAAAGCTACATTTGGTTAATCAAAACGAGTGTTGGATAAAGTGCCTAATGTACACTAATCTTCCATGAACAGGATAGCAGTGCTACAGTTAATTGACAAAAAAACATTTGATACAGTTAATTGACAAAACAAAACATTTGATACAGTTAATTGACAAAAAAACATTTGATACAGTTAATTGACAAAACAAAACATTTGTGTAGTAGATTCTGGACCAAACATGTCTTAAACATGCTTATTTTTGTTCATTTTATGCTTGCATACTATGATTTTAACAATTTATTAAAACTTTAGTGAAAATATTGTGTAGACCAGGGACTTCAAACCATGGTCCAGGAGAGCTATTCTCTTGATCGTTTTCACTCAACCCTAGTTTAGCAAACCTGATTCTAATAATTAGCTAGTTTGTAAGATGCATGAGGAATGGTTTGAAAACCTACAGGATGGTGGCTCTTCAGGTCATGGATTGGAGACCCCTGGCCTAGACCAGTAGTTTTCAAACCTCTCCTGGGTACCCGTAGCCATTTCTTGTATTAGATGTATCCCAGATAGCACACTTGAATCAACTTGTTAACTAATCAAGCCCTTGGCTGAAATAAACCAGGTAAGCAACTTTAGGGATACAACAAAGCTATCAGGAGGCTGGGGGGTCCCCAGAAGAGCTTTGAGAACCACTGGTGTAGACTGTATTCAGAGGGTAATAATATGTAGCTCTAATGCAGTTATACAGTAGTCAACTCTGTCTGTCAAAACATAACTATACTACGAAGCAAGTTCAACATGCCCTTTATTTCTTTTCATTACCTGGCTTCACTGAACCTAACAATTGCGATCTAGATAAGAGATGTCACGACGGTGTTTATCAATTAATTAAATCAACACAGAATTTCCCAATGTAGTGACGAGAGCGTTCACATAAAAGGGGCGGTGTGTGCACGATCGGACCAATCGCAGACACTGACAAGTCTATCAGAGCAGCATATTTCGCCATAGAAAATGATAATTTTAGAGAAATATGAAGAGCATAAAAAAAATTTGCCACACATGTATTTATAAATGTCTTGCGCTCATCGATATCACTGACTATAATGATGATGATGATCTGTATTCCATTAAACCAATGGGTTGCTTAATGCTGATCGTGTATAAATAAAATTGTTATCGTATTCTTTCATTTGTAACGCTGACAGTGTTAAACTGTCATGGGAGCAAATAAAAAATGTACATGTTGTGTAAATTAATCATACTTGGTTGTTCAACAAGTTCTGTAGGAGTAAAAAGTAAATGTATGTACTATCTCTACAGTAAAAAGGGTTAAATTAATATTGGTCTGTATCAAACAGACCATACATTAAAATACCTATCACAAACAAACACAACACTATGCATAAAATATGTGGAACTGTAAAGCGCAATACTTCGATGTATTGCACTGAACTGGCACATACGGCTAAGGAGCTGACAAAGACATGCCACTCCCTCCGTTGAGAATCCATATATTTTATAAAGATTGTCATCAGAGAAAGCCAATGGAGACTCCCAGAATGGTGACCCATTTTTCAATCGAGAATTGATTGGTCAGTAGGCGGTGCTTTTGTTTGGGTTAATCGGTTATCTCGATTATAACCTGCTACGGAGTAGGTTCGGTTTGCAGCATACGTTGCCATGGCGATGTAACCCGGTAACAGGTGACCCAACGTCGTGATACTGAAAACCCATGGTTAAACCTGAAGTTACCTCGCTAACCCCAAATCTTGCTTCGTAGTATAGACCCCAGGTGGGTGAAATTCATGATAAAGTAGAACAAAAAAACAGCAGGCTCTGGCACTCGTAGGGAGACAGTGCATGCACATGGGTGATGGTGTCAGCTCTGACTCAGGCAAGGTAAGGCGCAAGGCATCTTTGTAGAAACTAGAATACAAAACAAACCATTGACTCTATTTCAGTTCATGGAACAGTATGATGACCAACTGTGATCTGATTGGTTGCACTTCAAGAGGTCAACGGTATCTGGCCCAAAGTTCAGATTATTTTAACATTGAGTGCATTGTTTCCATGGTACAATGGAGGTGTGCAATGTACTCCACCTTTCTCCGAGTGAGAATATATACTTAGTACAGTCATGACTTACCCATTGAAAGGGCTATTGATGTTCAAAATTTTGGTCAAAAAGGTGTGCATCGTTCTCCACCTTCCGTCAGAATGAATATATACTTTGTACAGTCATGTTTGTACACTTGCTATTGAATTTTATTGAATTCCATGTTAATGTCTGTATTCCGGGATTTCATCTGTGTTCTCCGCAAACACGGAAATCATAGGGCCAGAATTAATGTCCATTTTGTCTACAAATTTTAAGTTAACACATTTTTCCGTATTTATTCAGGAAGTACATCATATCCTGCAAGCAGGCAGAGGTGCCTTTATCTGTACCATGGGACATTAGCAATCAGGTAAAGGAGATTTAGAAATCCTTATGTCTCACAACCTTTGGTTTAATCTATAGATATGATAAGTGATAATATTATTACAGACATTGGCCTTGAATTTTATGGATCACTTGGGTCATTTAGGTTGTAAAATATTATCTTATCAGCCAGGTTATAGCATTTGTGATAAGGTTTTGCAATATCATATCCCAATCACACTGTGAAAATTTTGCTTTTATTATGTTGCCAATCTTGAATAAAGTGTTCCAACTGATTTTCAATGTAATGTGAATTGCTGTAGGTGTACCTGAGCTACAACAACGTGACTGCTCTGAAGATGTTGGCCGCCAGAAATGACTGGATGTTAAACTCAGAGAAAAACAAGGTGAACTTGATTTTGACATTTTAAAATGTTGGTGATTTAGGTGAATTCTGCTTTCAACATCTATTCTATCTAATGAGATTTATCTTACTCCAAATAAATAGAACAGCTTGTGTTCAATGAGCAAGATGTTAAAAAACCACAGCATTTAGTAATTTGTGAAAACGCTCATGTCCAATTACATCACAAACAACCACCGGTGTTCACAACAAAATGTTTCCTAAAATTAATTACATTTCAGCAGGACAAGCTGTGTCATAATAGTCAGTGATTTTAGCCTGAATATGGATTTTCGGACTTTCACCGGACCTCCAGAATGAGGCAGCACAAATTGGCATATTTTTTTGCCCGGGATTTGGTATAGATAAGTGGGATAGTGTAGCTTTCGGATTCCCAAAGCCGCCTGATTATTTCTGTTGTAGAGCAGCTCTTTCAGCTACAGCCCTTATCCTACATGAGGTTGTTGATGAGGACATTGAAGATCTAGAATGTTTTGACACACTGTCATCACCACCCATATAAGGCTATGTTCATGTTCAGTGCCAGGAGGTTTTATACCAATCAATTTGTCCACATTATTAATAAAAGTTGATTCTTGTCATTTTTATTTCAAAGCAATCCACTCTTCATTTTTATAGAATATGCCTTGAACAGATGTATGAAGCTGTATGAATTCTTTCATTTTCAGGCATGCAAACTCCTCACCTTTAGGTGAATCTCACCTTTTTTAAACCGAAATGGGTCACCCACGTGATTCGTGCAGATCCGATGAGAAAATATTTTGGGAGGGGAGGGGGGTGTCGTGGCCGTGGCCAACACAGCATTTTACCTGTGATTCGAAACTTTACAAATGGCTCTGGAACCAATCGTCACTCCTAATGCCTAAACCTCACAGCCAATCAGAGGCAGAGTGGGGAGGTTTTTTTCAAAGTCTGCAACACTGAGCAGTCTGTCAACAAATGAACAGAACTAAATTTGAAAACTGCCGAACTGCAGAACGTGAGCGTAGGCTACGATAAAATCTCACGTCTGGCCTGACCTCGTGTATGCAAGTTCTCCAGTGTGATTTGCGGTGTTCATGGTATAACCACCCGGTGAATTGTAGTGCCAGCGATCATTGAATGTGTGTGTTACCCCATATTGCACATTACATTTCAGATATATGAATTAATTGTATACAGCACATTGCTATTAAGTGGTTTATTTTTTCCCTTTCACTTCAAGATGGCCTGAAATATGAGGGCTTAGTTAGGCATACAACAATTTCAGTCAAAAAATATAAATATATATTAGGTTAATCAATTTGTAATGTGATTGGTGAAATGTGTATTTAGTTGCCTATTTATACAAGCACTTTGGCAGTCCTGAAGTCGAAGCGATGGCAGATCTGTCTCTCTTAATGCGCGCTCTCTACGTTGGGGTTTTTGGCCACCGTGACCTTTCAGCGTGAGATCTTAGACAGGTCCGGTATATCACAGCTAGGGGTGTCACGATACCAAAAATTCAGTAATCGGTGCCAATACCAATAAAATTACACGATTCTCTATGCCGATTTTGATACCACGGTAAAAAAAGGATTTTCTAAGATTCCAACTACTTGAAGTTGAAACATTTATTAAAACACTTGAAAAATATCATAACTAAAAAACACGTGCAATATAGCATAGAACAACATAATAAAGTCCAAATAATGCTCATAGTGCAACAACTACTCCCCAGACACATTCCAGACAGCTTTTCAAAAGGTACTGTGCAAAAACAACAACAGTGCAAAACAAAACGGTGGATATAGCTGTGCAGCCATTCAGCTAACAAGATAAACATGTTTTTGTTCACAACATTGCGCACCGTTTCTTGGCTAGTTTAAGGTTTTTGGAGAGCAAAGGT
Source organism: Umbra pygmaea (assembly GCA_016801145.1). NCBI lineage: Eukaryota > Metazoa > Chordata > Actinopteri > Esociformes > Umbridae > Umbra > Umbra pygmaea. The sequence goes on from JACXGM010007590.1 coordinate 27,666, forward strand.
AGCATGTCAACATGGTATTGGGTAAGTCACGAATGACTTATGTGATCTATGCAATATCCACATTTACCACCAGCATCCCTTAATGTAGCTAGCATTACACAGGATTCTGTGTATTTATTATATATTTAAGCAATACAGATTGCAAATGTAAATGTTCTTTTTAAAATATTATAAGTTAGTAAATATGTCACACTATTCTAAAATACTTTAGTGGCATATTTTCGAAATGTTTAATGTTTCCATATTTGTTAAGCGATGTTTATCGCGTTGAATGAAGCGCTATTACTTTGAAGGCGAAACTACGAAAGGCTAGGAATCCACTAAAGAAGCTACTTCCCTAAAGAACCTAGCTTCACATCGGAGCGAATTATTGTGTGTAATGTGTTGGGCATTGGTCCCATACGGCTGTATTGTATTGGATAATGAAAGCTTTGAATCATATGTTCTTATCAGTTTACTATCTAATACGTTTCCCACCGGGGAACTATATATATTAAGTTGATTTTTCGAATAGGGTTTCGGAAACGGGGCTTGCTCCGTCTGCTCCACGCATCAACTCGGTATTGCAGTACCTCCGGGAACGGTGCACCTACAAGTGTCAAAATTAGAAAAGTATATTATCCTCCGCCGAACGAAGCAGACTACTGTACCTAGCTAGCAACTGGAGGCGAAGCCCTTTTCGGTTGCTTTTGATTTTTCCTGCTAGCTAGCTACAGTATTGCCAAAACTGGCATCTTTGCTATCGGATTATCGGTGCCTACGGTACTTCAAAAAAATGGGCATCGTCGGTGTTTTGTCATTTTAGAACCGGAAGGTTTCGGTAGTATCGGTTCTCGTGACATCCCTAATCACAGCCAAAAATCGTCTAAGTATGCCAGCAGTTTTGGCGGCTATCAAGTTCTTTTTCCGCTCAGTATTTTCCATTTCCATATGATGATGCTCAGAAAACTGCGATTAAAAGACAATTTAATGATATTGCTGGGTTTCTAAATATGATTGGGGCGATTGATTGTACTGCGTCTGTAGCCACCATCCATGAATAACACATTTATCACAAAAACTTTTTTTATCGCAAAAACTTTAATTCTATCAACGTTCAGATCAAATATGATGCCAGGATGTTTGTTCTGAATATGGTGGCCTGGGGGGATGTGCGGCTCTTGTTTTTTTTAAACTGCAGCGTTGGAACAAGTTTACAGGAATGCGCACTGCATGGCTGGAGTCATCTCCTCAGTGAGTTACGCTCTTGTACAATTATTATAATAATTATACATAGTTCTTTGGTGATACTGTCTGATGTTATTCCTCTAGGTGACAAAGATTATTCCCTGACCTTAAAACACTGCTTGCAAACCACAAATGAGCAGAAGCGCAGGTTCAATAGTGCATGCACACGAACCACAGTGGTGTATAGGTTTGCTCAAGGGCAGGTGGCTCTGTCATGGGTCGGGGGGGTGAGCTCTGCTATACACCCACGAGCAGGCCTGCAATATATGACAAATATGGCAATATTGCGCTGGAGAACGGGGTGTTATTCAATCTCTATTCTGTATTTCTAAGAAATGTATTTTCTTTGCCGGATGTCGCTTATCCATGTCGTATATTCTAAGGGCGAGGCCTTTAACCCATCCATATATCTGGGTGTGATATTTAGTTGTATAATACATCTGCGATGCCAACATACACCCATTTCTAATGGATGAAGACTTGGCCTGGAAGAGAGGTCATCATGTGGTGCCCAACTTTCACTGTGTGTTACGACCCTTAACGACAACACCCTCCAGTTGGCAGGTCAGCAGTGACTGGCCAGGTCACTGCCCCTCTCCTCCAGGCTTCCAGCTTGTGCCCTCTCTCTTATGCCAGAGCCAACAGGAGGCTCTCTCTGACACTTCCCCCAGCCTACGAATGGCTATTTTCCCCAAGTGGCTCCTCAACCCAACCTTTGTCATTACATTCCACACAGATTGAGCTGGTAATCCCCGACATCCGCCTTCCACTGTGAACAGCCATGTTGTCCACCCCTTGTCCCGGCAGTCCTGGACAAGTTGCTGGTATTTAGCTTTTTTTCTCTCTGCAGCATCCTCACATCCCTCCTCCCATGGCACTGTCAACTCCACCAGGATGATCTTCTTGCCCTCTGGAGACCACATGATGATGTCGGGCCTTAGAGTTGTGGACAATACCACCTCGGGGAAGTGGAGTTTCCTCCCAAGATCAACCTCCAATTCCCATCCCCGGGCTGACTGCAGGAGATTCTGCCTGGCTTGGCTGTGGATGACAGGTCTTTGGCCCTCTTTCACAAAGGCGATGGTGCTTAGCAATGGTCTTTCTTTGGCTGGTTGTTTCTTCCTCCTTTCTTGCTCCAGAATGTCTGCGAGCACTGCCAAGACCTTGTCATGGTGCCACCTGTATCTTCCCTGTGTCAATGCAATCTTACATCCTGACAGAATGTGTGCCATTGTTTCTTTCCCACCACACAACCTACACAGTGGGCAGTGTTGGGCAAGCTACTTGTAAAATGTAGTGAGCTAAGCTACTAGTTATTCTACACCAAAAGAAGCTTCACTACACTGAAGCTACCCCCAGGAAAATGTAGCAAGCTAAGCTACAAAAAAATGGCAAAAGTAGCTTACTACATGTAAGCTACTTTTTTAGATTGAACCGACTTCATTCAAAGTCAATGCTATCTTT
>JACXGM010007591.1:0-30356 GCA_016801145.1 Umbra pygmaea
CTTCAGGCATTTTGGCATTTCCTTCTCCCCAGTCTTCCTCCAGACTCTGGCACCTTGATTTCCGAATGACATGCAACATTTGTTGTTGTTTTGTTGTGCTGCTTCTCTGTAGCCCAGGTCAGGCGCTTCTGCCGCTGTTTCTGGTTCAAAAGTGGCTTGACCTGGGGAATGCGGCACCTGTAGCCCATTTCCTGCACACACCTGTGCACGGTGGCTCTGGATGTTTGTACTCCAGACTCACTCCACTGCTTCTGCAGGTCATCCAAGGTCTGGAATCGGTCCTTCTCCACAATCTTCCTCAGGGTCCGGTCACCTCTTGTCGTTCTGCAGGGTTTTTTTGCCACACTTTTTCCTTCCCACAGACTTCCCACTGAGGTGCCTTAATACAGCACTCTGGGAACAGCCTATTTGTTCAGAAATTTATTTCTGTGTCTTACCCTCTTGGTTGAGGGTGTCAATGATGGCCTTCTGGACAGCAGTCAGGTCGGCAGTCTTACCCATGATTGCGGTTTTGAGTAATGAAACAGGCTGGGAGTTTTTAAAAGCCTCAGGAATCTTTTGCAGGGGTTTAGAGTTAATTAGTTGATTCAGATGATTAGGTTAACAGCTCGTTTAGAGACCCTTTTCATGATATGCTAATTCTTTGAGAAAGGAATTTGGGGTTTTCATGAGCTGTATGCCAAAATTATCAGTATTAAAACAATAAATGACCTGAAATATTTCAGTTGGTTTATCATTACATTATGGAAAATAATGAACTTTATCACAATAAACTAATTTCTTGAGAAGGACCTGTATATATATATACAACAGGTGAAATAAGAATTGAACACGTCACCATTTTTCTCAGTAAATATATTTCCAAAGGTGCTATTTACCTGACATTTTCACCAGATGTTGGTAACCACACAAGCAATCCATACATACAAGAAACAAAAACAAATAAGTTCAGAAATTAAGTTATCTGTAATAATGTGAAATGACACAGGGAAAAAGTATTGAACACATGAAGAACAGGAGGTGGAAAAAGGCATGGAAAGCCAAGACAACAGCTGAAAACCATCAGTAATTTAAAAGCAATCCAGTCCCCTGTCAGTGCAAATTAATATCAGCTGGTTCAGTCCCAACTGATGGCCTACAATAATGTCTCATTGCCAAGGTGTCACACAAGACACATCTCATGATGGGTAAAAGCAAAAGCTGTCTCAAACCTTTGCAACCTAATTGTTGCTAAACATAATGATGGCATTGGTTATAGGCACATTTCTAAGCTTCTGAATGTTCCAGTGAGCACTGTTGGGGCCATAATAAGGAAGAGGAAAGACAATCATTACACCATAAATTTGCCTCGACCAGGTGCTCCTCAAAGATTTCCAGCCAAGGACCACTTGTGTAGAGCTTCAAAAAGACCTGCAATGTGCAGGTTCTGTTGTCTCAAAGAAAAGATGAGAGCAAAATTGAACTGTTTGGATGCCATAATAAACACTATATTACTATTATCCTAAAAACACCATACCAACAATGAAGCGTGGAGGTGGGAACATCATGGTGTGGGCCTGCTTTTCAGCAAATGATACTGGCAAACTTCACATAATTGAAGGAAGGATGAATGGGCAAATGTAGCAAAACATTCTTGAAAAAAATCTACAGTCATACCAGGATGATGAAGATCAAACATGGGTGAACATTTCAGCAAGACAATGATCCCAAACACACAGCCAAGGAAACTCTGAATTGGTTTCAAAGAAAGAAAATAAAACTGCTATGTCCCTGCCAATCACCTAACTTAAATCCCATTGAAAATCTGTGGAAAGAACTGAAGATCAAGATGTATAAGCCGCTTTCCGACCAAGTAGTTACAGGAACGTAGTTATAGGAACAGTCCACTTCTAAACAGTTCTACTAACTACTCTCCCCCAAAAACGGTTTTGCTATTTGCATTCGCACTGGTCAAGTGGCCTTAGGAACTGGTCTGAGGGATAAGGGAGTGACGAAAGCACCGCAACAGTCTTTTATAGCGTCATCACTTGACTTTAGCGTAGGGTCACATACAACAACATTTCACAGTTTAATGTTTTTGTAACACTGGGTGTATGATTGGAGATGTATGAGGATGATCTGGTTGTTTTCAGCTGAAGTAGTGCTGGGTTCCTTCCACGGCTGGCTGTTTATTTGTTTGTTCAGATTACGAGGCTGAAACGACATCCAATACAATTTAAAAAAAAGTTGTGTTGATATGTCCTAATAACTGAGTTCGAACCGCGGCGTTTAAAAACTACTGTAGGCTACTACTGAGAAACACAAAAGACAAAGGCTCCAGCACAGTATAATACGCAACAGACAAATGAAGCGACCGGCATAATTTACAAGTTGGACCAATCAAAGTAGACCTAGGAAAAGGGAAAAGGGAAAGACCCTGCTCTGGAGTAGGAGCTAAAAAGGTTATAGGAACGGCGGTGAGAGGAACTAAATAATCCCGCAATTTCTTCTATCGGAACACAAGAAAAAAAGGGTTATAGGAACGTGATGTTCTAGGAACTACAAAGATCCCTGCGGTCGAAAAGCGGCTAAAGAAGAGGCCCACAGAACCTTCAAGATCTGAAGACTGTTTATGTGGACGAATGGGCCAAAATCACACCAGAGCAATGCATGTGACTGGTTTCTCCATACAGGAGGCATCTTGAAGCTGTCATTACCAACAAAGGCTTTTGTAAAAAGTATTAAATGAATATCAGTAAGCATGTTCAATACTTTTTCCCTGTGTCATTTCACATTATTACACAACTTATTTTCTGAACATATTTGTTTTGGTTTCTTTGTATGCATGGATTACCTTGGTTGTTACCAACATCTGTTAAAAATTTAATGTCAATAGCACCTTTGAAAATATATTTACAGAGAAAAATGGTGACCTGTTAAATAAGTATTTCACCCGCTGTATACATATATATATATATATATTAAAAGGGCTTTTTCTTTAAAGAAAAAGTATGAGGGCTTAACATTCATATACACAGCTCAGTCTCTCTGAGACTGTACTGTACGTCTCTATCCCAATAACCCTTTTTTTATTAATGCTAAACAAGGATTATAAATATCATTCCCCATTATAGAAATCATGAACTAAGAATCTAGTTAAAGAAGGAAAATGCAGACTGATGCTATAATAACTAATTATGTGGTTTGATATGGATAGTGATGACAGTGTTGAGAATTACTTTCTTCTTTAAATTAAATCAAGCTTTATTGTTTATCATTATTTATTGCATATTGTAACCTAAACACTGACACAACATTATTGTTGTGGGAATGATTTATCTGTCATAACCAACTCTGTTCGAACCACACAGCCTGGCCCCTCCTAGGCAGTATGCATAGCCTATCTTGTTCATAGCCATTAAACAGACACCATGTAAAACAAAAGCCATATTTACATAACCTAAAATCAATGGGCTTGGTATGATTATAGCATACGTATGTATCTAGCCAGCTACAACTACTTTAATAATTTCCAAACTATTGTTCTATAAACTCATAAGTTTGAAACACCAAGCTTTTAGCTACAGGTAGTTATGTTGAGGCTGACGTTGAGGCTTTCCTCAATGTGCTGAAAAAAGTTCACTACTCTAAACTTTCCACACAGTACACTCCAGTGACACCAGCTGGTAAAACAATATATCACATGTTTAAGGTACACTATAGACTGTTTTGCAATTCACTTCTCACAATTACGTGGTGTCATGGTTAGACGTTTGAAGATAGGCTTTTGCATCCCACACCTTGTTTTACATTTTTGACCTTCAAGTTGGTAATCTATTCAAATACTGTTCATCTGTCTGCTATAATTCAGGATGCTGAAGAAAAAATATTGCCATGGTGATACTCAATTAAATGGAGTGAGTAGAAATAATCCAATGTTTCCAAAAAAAACCTCAAACAACTGAATTTGACCTTGAGTATTTATGTCGATTACTATTAAGATCTACTAACTAAGCTGTCGTTCAAATGATAGGTTCCAAACCAACTGTCCCCTAAACCAAAGCATCGATACCATGGCGAGGATGTCCACGTGATCAATTAACTTGTTTTGTAGTTGGTTATGCATGGTTACTTTTAAGAACGTGTAACTTATTAAGTAGTCCGCTATGCTTCACGTTCATTCATGCTAGTTCAGCGATCTTTTTCTAGCTACTAAATGGGTCTCTCCGAATAGGCATCTGTCTGTTTGTACCTTTTTTCTACATTACCTTTCGGAATGGGTGTCTATGTTATCGGGTCCATTACATACGTTTCTGTCCAAAATATGGATCAATTTAAACAAGTGTATACTAGCGAAAGGCTGGTTCCTTAAAAACAACGTTGAATGCCAGATGGGGTTGTCTGCAGGTTAAATGAGATCATCTCATTGGAGTTGCTCTTTTGCTGTTGATGAATGCGATAAGGAGAGAGACAGCCTAACTGTTAATTGTTGATTGACTGGGACTGGGGTATTCCAAATGTAAACAGATTTGCATGTAATCTACCTATTTGCATAAACAAATTCAGAATGACCTTTTTGCGTCATTTTGGGGTATACATTGAACAAAACGGCACCACGTGCGCATGGCTAATTTGCATGTAGGCCTAAAAGTAAACTCCCCCTGTGGTAAACCGTGGTGCGAATATTTACCAACAAGATTAGAGGAGAGACATCTGTAGCTATGATTGACCATGGCACAAGTCCAAGTCAAAACTGACAGGTATTTTTTGTTTTTATAGACAGTTAGTCACTTAAAAACAATAGGCTATGTGGTATATAATTTCATTTTTTTTCATTAGTGTATATTCAGCAATGGGATGGCTTATATCTAGCTTCAAATTTGTTCAGAAACAGTGTTTGGAAACTGCAACAGTGAAATGGCAACTTGTTGTTAATATGATTGTTCATCCTTGCCGTTCCTTTTATGTGATGTTATTAGTTTGTGCCGCCATCTTGTTGTTGCCAATCCTCTAGATGCCAGCAGTGGGGTAAACCCATTTCCCATTCATTCTGAATGGGAAAATGAATCTCATATAAACCGCAATTAAAAAATAACTAGTATACAAACCAATTACAACTCCACAAGCGCACTGCACAGCATTAGGATGCATATGCTCCCACTGGAATGGAATTAATATTTTGAAAACTGCGGGTGTCGACAAGGTGCTAAAACATGAAATATAATGATAATAGTAATAACTAGAATGGCGCTACAGCGGTATGTGATACAAAGTGTCACAAAAATTAACTATGTCCTTATTTCCAGTGGTTCACTAATATTTTTTGTTACAAAGGTCCTAGTACCCATGTTTGAGAACCACTACCTAGGCAGAAGTGGATTGCTCAACTATGTTCTTCACCCATTTGCAACTAAACAACTCTTTAGACAAAGTTGCATTCGGAAGGCCACACCCAAAGCAAAAACATAGAAAATAATGGTTCTCTATGGCAATAATAAAGGCAACAGTAATTCAAATAACCACTCATTACAGGGAAGTTATACAGAAGAGCATCTATGAATGCACAACACGTTGCACATTGAAGCAGATGGTCTACAACAGCACAAGAAGTTCAAAGTCACTTAAATCACATTTCTTCCACATTATGATGCTTGGTTTGAACTTCACCAGATCATCTTGACCATGTCTACATGCATTGACTTACTAGATATTTGCATTAAAAACAGTTGAACAGGTGTACCTAAAGAAGTGGTATATCAACATATTAATGACAAGCCGTTAAGTACAATAACTGTCATGACTGCAGAAAATGAATAGCAAAAATATTCTCATATACCCACTTACAGCTCTGGAAATTAATAAGAGACCACTGCAAATCTTTCGTACATCAACCCCATTGAAAATCTTTGGAATGTGATCAAGAAGAAGATGGATGGTCAAAATTCATCAAACAAAGCCAAGCTGCTGGAATTTCTTTCCCAGGATTTACATAATATCACCCAACATCAATGTGAAATACTGGTGGAGTGCATGTTAAGATGCATGAAAACCAATTATTATTATACTGTAACGATTATTACCGTATGTTATACTGTAGATCATCAGCATTCCCTCAAACATTCCTCAGATGTTTTAAAATTACCCTCATTAGTCTTGAATTTAGTTGGTGTGTTTGTATTAATTCCCTGTTGTTCATTGTGGATTCCTTACCCTGTTGTTTTGTGTGTTCGTCGTGGATTGTTTTTTGCTGTTTTGCCCCTCTTGGCAAGTTTTTGGAATATCCCCTAGTTTATTTTCCCTTCACATTTTTTTCCATTCACTCCTGCAACACACAGATTAATTTGTGACATTTACAAGTATTATTATTCCACCAAAAGTTTCTAAACTCTTCCAAAGCTACCACATTAGCATTTTGTTGTTTAAAAATGAATATGAACTTATTTTCTTTGCATTATCTGAGGTCTGACTACACTGGATCTTTTTCGTTATTTTGACCAGTTGACATATGACATGTGAATATAGGCTCTGAATGACAATTCTTTTATTTAGAATTTGAGAGAAATATTGTCAGTAGTTTATGGAATTAAACCAAAATATTATTTTTACCCAATAGTAAAACCAGAGAAACTTTTATCCAGTGGTCTCCTAATGTATTTCCAGAGCTGTATATATAATTACACACCAGCTGTGATTTAGACATATTACCTATTACATATTACCACAGGTATTTCATCACATCACATTGTACTGCTCAAATTGTGTCAGTAACCGGATTATAACAGCAATAAGGTGTGTTGGTGATATATTGCCAATATACCACGGCCAGGGGCTGTGTCCAGGCACTCCACAATGTGTATAGTAGGATATAGTAGGATAGTATGATATTTCAGAATTTACGGTGAGGAGTTCTCCTTTCGTATCATCTGACTCGCTATAATTTGTCATTAATTATACTTTCAGTACACTAAATAATAGGGCACATATGGAGTTGCAATGTTGGTTCTCTCCTCTATCTTCCTCACTCTAATAATATCCCTGGTAAGATGGTAAGATGTACAACTCAGTAAACAATAGAGGAACACATTCACATTGTGTAGCTAATATTTATTGTGTGCGATTAAGTAGTCTGCTGTGCTGCACATTTTGATATGCTAGTTTTTTTTAGGTCCACATTTATCAAGCTACATCCTTTTTTTAGGTCGACATATAACGTACAACAAAAATTAGCTACACAATGTGAATATGTTCTTCCGTTGTTTTACTGAGTTGAACATCTTACAATCTTACCATCTTATCATCATGTTTGAATATACAAATAATTTTTAACAATCTACAGAAAATTTGCGCTGACAGGACAAAAGAGTGGAATGTTACGTAGTGCAGGTTCAAATAGATTCCATTCCATACTGCATGTTGCTAATGTTACTCCACTTTCCCAAGGTGTGACCATAACAAACGTATGAATAAAAACAAAATAGTTCTGAAAGATTAGCATTATCATTAGTCAATTTATCATTACCAGGTGAACATTTTCAAAGTCCATTGACAAATGATGACATTATATTGTATAGTATATTTCAACCTGTCCCACTGATCTTGAACATGTATATATCTGTTTGCAATATGATTATTTTGACAGAATAAACAGATTACATACAATTGTGACAGCTAATGAATCTACTGTAAAAGCAGCAAGTGATTGAATAGAGATAATAACTACAAATGAACAACATCAAATAAGAGTCATATGTTTTTTAATCTTTGTCCTCTCTAAGTAGATGGTGCAATACTGGGTGTGCACCACTGTTTTTCACTTCAGCAAGATAATTGCTTGTTCAATGGTAATTACATCACTTAACTTGTTTTAAAGAGACATCGCCTTACTGTGTGCCAGGCTTAATTAAAAGCCGCTGCCTTGCCAAGGTAAATCCTAATCAATTACCCATCAATAAACTGTTTTGATTAATTTGGGATGCAGCCTGCTGCGCCAGCAGGTATGCTCTTCCTCCTGCTCTATTCCCCCTTAAATTTTTTATTGGTTGTCCAACAATTGATTACCTTGTCAATCTGCACCACTAATCAGCCATTGCGTATAGAGCTTTATCGTAATGCTAGAAACCAGTTTGGTAACACTGCTGTTCTGTCCACAGGTTTCTTAAGTGTTGTCCTTCGATATTTTACTGTGCCTGGAATTGCTTCGATAGCCCCATATTAGGTATTAAATAACACATATAAATGAAGAAAATGTATACATGCCTAAATGAAAAACAATGTACTCAGAAATGACAGAACAATAAAAGAATGGGGGACACTATTTAACAATCCATGTTGTCAGCATGTGTAATCCAAAAACAACCAACAGCTGTACGGTATTTTAGCATTGCAAGTGTTAGAACATCACAGCAGCAGTTTACAATGTGCTCAGTGTGATTAGAGTGTGTGTAGAGGGACAGGATAGGCCCTGATTAGTTTTCTTCTAACGATTTAAAACTCTCTTGATTAGAGCAGGTCCTGGCCTGTATATATCTGGAAATCTATGTTGTGTTATAACCCGTAATAGCACCTTGCCTCTTGAGATGAGTTCAAATATAGAATAACTCATTAAGTACTTACTGTGTTTGTCTAACAAACCACAATTTATATTATGACAGTGTTAGCCATTTACTACAGCATTTTACATTCCACACATGTATCAACTTTTGATGTTTTCAAAGACACTAGCTGTTTGATGATGTAAATTCAGACACAGCAATGTTAATTAGATAAGTGAAAAAAACTATATCTGGGGAAGTGATAAGGCTGACCTACATGTTGTCTTATGTGTACTCTCTCTGCAATATACTTAAGAGACAGAGGAAATGCATTAACATCTTATAAAATAGTGTACCCTATGTTTTATTTAAAATGTTTTGGCTAAACCTACTGTAGGTGTCCATCTGTCTGAATGAAGAACTCCTGGTTACACTTTATTTTGAGAGTCTGAAATTCAAAGTTTGTTGATGCTATGACTATAAACAAACTATCTGTTGATAAGCAAATAATTGTGTAGACTAAGGATGGGGTAAATTTAGAATGTTTTAGGGTAATGGTTAAGGTTAGGATTAGAGTTAAGGTTAGTAGTTTCGTGTAACAATCGATGTGTTCATCAACCAATTAATTTAGCCAGAGTCCGGAGAATGTGTAAATAGAGCAAAAGACTTTATTGTTTGAATCAACAATAATGCCGGTCGTTCCTGCAGGAAGAACTCTCGAACAACATTTCTCATTTTGGTTATATCAGGAATGACGTCATGACAGGAAAATAATACTGATGGACTACTGGCCTAATAGATGGCATTATTCAAATCTAACCAATAGTTGCCCTTGGATACAACATACATTCAACAGGTTTAAGGCGACAGTTAGTCTGGGTCTCATGTAAATGCTTTTCTTTGAAGGCCCACTATGCTGGCTACAGTATGGCCTATAGCTGAAACAAGAACAATAGACAACACAGCCAAATGTTTGCCATTTGGTCACAATCAGCGGGAAACTAGGCTTCAAAAGGACACTTGTATTCAACATTCAATTGTTACTTAGTCTCCTGCATTCCTACATAATCTTATTTAATTACGCCGTCTCTTTACCTAAAGGAGCATTTGCAATACATTTCCCAGGGAACAATCCTTCTTAATTACATAAATCATTTTCCAACAGTCTCAGAATAACTGGTCTTGCTTTTTAATTTCCACATGATCTATAGCTTCTAATAGACACCAAACACACATTTAATATCACTTAGTGGTTAGTTCTGACTAATGCTGATCCTTTGAACAGTTATTCTGCATAACATATACCAAATCTCTTGCTACATTTATTGCATTTCCTCATAACCGTATTCTAAACAAGAAACCTATTTCTACACACATTTTATTAATCATCAGTTCTATAGTAAAGAAAATTTTCCTATAGTAGATACTTTGTTAAAATGTTGTTCATAGTCTGCAGATAATCTGTAGAGCATCTACAGATACACTTTTTAGACTACCGGTAAATAAAGTGTTACCAAACTTTATTACAGCTTTTATAGAATTTGTCACAATGTACTTTTAAATAATTATTAATAACTGTTTTTGAAGTTATTTAATTTAATTTTAATATAACCTTTATTTAACCAGGTAAGTTGACTAAGAACAATTTCTTATTTACAGCAACAACCTGGGAGCAATTAGGGTAAAGTGTCTTGCCCAAGGACACAACAACATTTGGTTCAGTCGGGAATCGAACTGGCAACCTTCTGACTACAAGTCTGACTCCCTACCCACTGAGCCATCTGCGCCCCGTATGTATCTACTTACAATACAAATCTTATGACCTTTCATCCATTTCACAAGTTTAAAACAGTTTAAAACAAAAAAAGGGCAACTTTACAGTATGCATTTCCAGCGGTGACATGTTATGCTGGCATTAATTTGTATGGTGTTGTTACCAATATGTGGCTGCATATGATTGGTTCAGGTGGCTGTCACCTCACTGCGTAAAAAGGTGTGTTTCAATGTGTCCATTAAAGTATTAGAATTGGAAGAACATTATTATACCATAAGTATACCGTAAGTTATAGGGTTATACCGTAAGTTAACTAAATGTTGTTATGTCCTTGGGCAAGGCACTTTATCCTAAGTTGCTCCGGGGGGCTGTCCCAGTATCTATTGTGTAAGTTGGGGGATTGTCCCGGTGTTTACTGTGTAAATCGCTCTGTATAAGAGCCTCAGAAAAATGTAAAGTCATGATATTAACCTATTTTACCCAGCTGTTTACAGTAAGCGCTGAAAAAATCCTGGATCTTGACACTTGTTCATTGTTCAAATTCTCATGTTCATAATTCCACTCATTAGGCTCCAAAGCCAACATTAATTTAATGAGCTTATTATTTAATAAAATTCAGAAAAGTAATAAAAGACTAAAAAGTAAACAACTACTGTAATGTAAATCCATTAAATATCCCATATGAAATTAAATTCAAAAATTATATTTATTTAAATGTGTTCAATATTGTCTGAATCATATTCAGATCTGACTTTTTCCTATGATTTGTGCAGATTAATATCTTGTCACAATTCCAGAAGGCAACATAACATTTAGCCTATACATCAAGGTAGTAGGGTGCTCTACTAATAAAACCCACATCGGAATGTAGAAATGGACGTAATCAAAAAAATTATATATTTTCAATGATACATGAAAGAAAGAAATATCCAAAACTACTTATTACAAAAACATGTTTATTTCTTACAACTACCTCCCAAGAAATGTAACAAGGGCTGTCAGAAGCATAGCTTTAAAAATCTGGTATTCCAATTATGATATGTACAAAACTGCAATACATTAACATACACTCACCTAAAGGATTATTAGGAACACCCGTTCAATTTCTGCTTAATGCAATGATCTACTCAACCAATTACATGGCAGTTGCTTCAATGCATTTAGTGGTGTGGTCCTGGTCAAGACAATCTCCTGAACTCCAAACTGAATGTCAGAATGGGAAAGGTCATTTAAGCAATTTTCAGCGTGGCATGGTTGTTGGTGCCAGACGGGCCTTTCACAGTATTTACCAATCTGCTCAGTTACTGGGATTTTCACGCACAACCATTTCTAGGGGTTTACATTGAATGGTGTGAAAAGGGAAAAACATCCAGTATGCGGCAGTCCTGTGGGCGAAAATGCCATGTTGATGCTAGAGGTCAGAGGAGAATGGGCCGACTGCTTCAAGCTGATAGAAGGGCAACTTTGACTGAAATAACCACTTGTTCCAATCGAGGTATGCAGCAAAGCATTTGTGAAGCCACAACATGCACAACCCTGAGGCAGATGGGCTACAACAGCAGAAGACCCCACCGGGTACCACTCATCTCCACTACAAATAGGAAAAAGAGGCTACAATTTGCAAGAGCACACCCAAATTGGACAGTTGAAGACTGGAAAAATGGTCAGAATTTGGCGTAAACAGAATGAGAACATGGATCCATCATGCCTTGTTACCACTGTGCAGGCTGGTGGTGGTGGTGTAATGTTTAGGGGGATGTTTTCTTGGCACACTTTAGGCCCCTTAGTGCGAATTGGGCATCGTTTAAATGCCACGGCCTACCTGAGCATTGTTTCTGACCATGTCCATCCCTTTATGGCCACCATGTACCCATCCTCTGACGACTACTTCCAGCAGGATAATGCACCATGTCACAAAGCTCAAATCATTTCAAAATGGTTTCTTGAACATGACAATGAGTTCAATGTACTAAAATGGCCCCCACAGTCACCAGATCTCAACCCAATAGAGCATCTTTGGGATGTGGTGGAACGGGAGCTTCGTGCCCTGGATGTGCATCCCACAAATCTCCATCAACTGCAAGATGCTATCCTGTCAATGTGGGCCAACATTTCTAAAGAATGCATTCAGCACCTTGTTGAATCAATGCCATGTAGAATTAAGGCAGTTCTGAAGGCGAAAGGGGGTCAAACACAATATTAGTATGGTGTTCCTAATAATCCTTTAGGTGAGTGTATATTTATATGGACTGTTTCCACATTCCACATCTTTCATTTACCTGTATGATAGCAACTGTATACTATATTTGCATTAATTATAGTTGCATTAACTAAACTAGTCTCATCATTACACAACAAAATCTCCACTTTATTATACTTTAATCAGAGAAAATATATGCTGTATAATATACCAGTAATAGAACTAAATGCTCTACAACACAGTGATTTTGACCCTCTTGTGGTCGGTGCTTAGACACTTATCCACCTGAATGTTGCTGTTTTCAGGTGTTATTCATCATGAAGGGATTAGCAGATGATTGATTGGTAATGCTGTGGGCCTTGCTATTGCTCAATGGCCATGAGGGAGTTATAGACGATCGCTCAGGGTGGGGTTTAGAGAGGCACACCAAGGACCAACATTGATGAATACTTGACCACAACCCCATCGATACCCTTAGGAAGTCCTTGACTTGGAACGAAAGTAAAACCAATTAATTGAGGAGTCACAATAGGGCTGATAAGGTTATATGGCGATATGCACATCATTCACTACATCATCATTGCTATTAGGCCTAAGGCAAATTTGTCATGTTGCAACCTCTTATCAATTTGTCTTAATGTAAATGAGTGAATTAATAGCATTTGTGAAATCCCAGATTTTCAGGCATCTATCCTTTTATCGCTAGCACTTGCACCCTTTGTATTTATTGTATGCAAAACTTCACAAATTACTTTATAAACACACTCAATTCAACCACTAAATATCCAATTATTCAAAATCATCAAGTGTATCCATCATGATGTTAATTAATCAAACTACTTGAAACATTGCCAACTACAGTGATTAAATATGCATATGCAAACAGAAAATTGAAGATAAATGAATACAAAATTGTCTCTAAGTCAGTCTGTCATATATTTCTCTGTCATTGCAGGCTGAAATAGTATGATTGTTATGCAGAAACTGTCTGTTGCTTATGAATACTTAAAAAGCAACAATAATTGCATCCTCCATCAATTAATCTTTCAATATTTAATCCCTGTAAATGACTGTATTTTATAATGAAGTAAATGTACTGTTAGATGAATGTGCAGTGTCCCACTCCTCCTTTTGGCCTCTATCTTTCCCCAAATGCTTTTCCATGCCAGAAAACCAAGAATTTGTATTCTTCTATTACAGAAAAACTGTAGTACCAAATTGCATCACAATTCAAGAACTAGTACCTTTTGTCAGGCTCAGATGTGCAGTGGACCCTGAAATCGACACAGCAATGTGTGTAGCCAGCATCAGTAATAAGTTATTTAAGTGCAAGAGTATGCAAATCCTGTATGCCTGAGTGATTTCACACAGATCTACAGACTTGGCTGGAAACTTGCTTATTTCTCTGAGTCAAAGGTGATTGTTAAAGCATGTGGCTGAAGGCTGTCTACAGTGCACCAATGACTGCTTTGCTGAGTTATGTGATTCTTGTAAAAAGAAAGCAGCAAGGCAAACTGTACAGTAAATTTCTACTGCCAAACATTGCTGACCCAAGGTTAACTTATCATTTCTGCTAGATAAGGTTAGAATTGTATTATTCAGCGATTTGTTACTTTCATTTAGTAATGCAAATCCACTAATAACGTTATTGTTAATTTGGCTTGTTTTAGCGTCAGCATAGTGTTTTTCAAAAACAGAATTGTTAAATGGCATTTTCATATATTTGCTTATATATCTCATCTCTAGAGAATATGAAGGACATATTTGGGGTATAATTTGGCATTTTGAAGTTAGGGGAGACCTGCTTGATGGGTGGGGGCTAACATAATTTATCTTGGGATATTCACAATTTGAAAAACAAATATTGTACTGGAAAATCTATTACCGCGATCGATCCATTTTATCAAGGGGGACTGTGTTAAAATCTTTCTCAAATACAAAGGGAGTGTGGAGGGAAACCTGTTTTAAGCTGGAGTGGGAGGTGCCTTTGTTTGTAATTGATAATAGGAGATCCCCTATTGTCGGTGTGCAAATAAAAATCAAACAGGCCCTTAGTAAGCCTAGTAATATTAAAGTACCAGTCATGAAGTTTTAATGTCATTGCCAGTCACTTCAAAATATGCTTCGTTGGCTACCCAGCCATGCATGTTTATCCACTAAGGAAATTCCTGCATCATATACATGTAAATTGATCAATGGAAAGAGACATCTGTTACAAAGAAATCTAAAAGTCTAACGACATTCAGTGACTGGACAAACATGAGGTAAATCTGAATACATGCACGTCCAGTCATCTGCTTTAGCAACATTGATGTGTTCTAGTAGCAACACAATGTGGTTTTGTGATATAAAACTTAAAAGTAAATTTTATCATTCCAATCATTAACATTACATGTTAATTGTAATTGTTTTTGCAAGGGGTTTTCTGTTTCAGGGTGGGTGTGTTAGCTCTCGAGCGTGCTATGTCTTTAACTTGGTTTGTTTGGCTGTTTGTATCTTTTGTTTACCTCTGTCCGTCTCTATGTTTCTCCCAGGTGTTCCTATTTATCCCCTTCTTACGGTTCCTGCCCCCTTCTTTCCTGTGGCCAATCAGATGTCACCACCCATCAATTACCCATCTGTTTCCATTTCATACTTACCAATATTTAAACCCAACTATTACCCTTTGTTGTCTGCTGAATTCACTTGTTAAGAGTCCGTTGAGATGTTGTAGAGAGAACACTTCTAGAGAGAACCTTTAGTTTGATTAAGAGAAGAGTTACTTCACTGTCGAGCAAAAACCTTTGTATTTCCAAAACAGACACCTTTCAGGAACTGAACAAATATCCACATTTTACTCCTTGACTACCATATGAATTTGAGACTTCAGAAGACATTGATTACTGGTTAGAGTCATGAAATATTGACTACCTTTAAGTCCGCTTTAAATATATTTAAAATATATACTGGGCAAAGTGGAGATGTGATTTAACAGACAGCAGCGTTTTAGTTTTGGTGTAAGATATTTTGTTTGAGAGTCAGTTTTTAGTATTAGAGACATTTCATTTGGAGTCAGTTCAGTGTCACCGGTAAAGTACCGTTTTCATTTGTTACCCCTTTGTGATTTGTTTAGTGTTGTCACATCGGTGTGGTGTAGAGAGAGTGGAGACCGGATGCAGGGAGCAGTGTTCTTTCATTTAATCACAAACTGAAATATACATGATGTAGAGGAAATAACAACAGATAAGAACTTGGAGCTGCACACAAATATATATAAAACTACTATGCTCTTTACGCTCATAGACGCGGATGCTAGACGTACAAAGCATACACCTGGCTCATCAAAACCTATATCAGTACTTGTTAACCGTAACATATAACAATAATAAACCTCTTAGCTCCACCATAACATGAACCTTCAATGACACGCCCCATCTTCTGAGACACTAAAGGTGATATATATATTTACTACAAAGACCAACCCAGAACACGAGTAGAGGTAATTACCATATCACCTACACTTGTGCGTAATGGTGATACACAGAGCAGACAGCTACATATCTCAGTGTCCAGAAGGTAGTGCGCCACAGTCCCATAACTAACTCAAAATACATAATATAAACCCAAAACATTCAATAAACCCTAAATCAGTTCTGTTTATGCCACGACTCCCATCCAGTCCCTGGGAAGTCATGACAGGTGTTGTTTCGTGTTACCTGTTGTTTACAATTTATTATAATATTTACCTACTGTGATTCCTTTCCTTAGCCCTGGGGGGGTGGAATGTCTATAGTGAGCATACACAGTGGGCCAAACCCTCATGGGTTTACTGTACATACTAACCATAGATTTTAACTCTTGAGAGACCCTTGCACATTTCATCCAGGGCTGCACTTATTTTGCTGGATTCTGAACCATGGGAAAAGCAAATGAACTGTCAAAAAACCTTTGAGAAAGATTTGTTGAAGTTCATAAATGAGGAAAAGTATATCCAAAGATTTGAAAATGCTGATAGGTACTGTTTAAACTCTGACAAAGAAGAAGAAAATTAGGGGTTCTCTTGATTACCAAGCCACTATCAGACCAACGAAGTGTTCAGCCACAACTGAATGGATAAAAATAATCCACTAGCAACCACAGCAAGAATGCAGGCTTTTCTGCAAAAAAGAGGTGTGGCTGTTTCAAGATGCACAATAAGGAGTTAATAGGCTATATGCACAGCTCCACTACTTCCTGAACTTAAGGCAGCTCCTTTGTTTCCTGTCTTACATTATTGGACAAACTGATTAATCCACTTGTGTTTGACCATTGTGACACACATGGATTAATCAGTTTGTCCAATAATGTAAGACAGGAAACAAAGGAGCTGCCTTAAGTTCAGGAAATAGTGGAGCTGTGCATATAGCCTATTGAATAAATATGGGCATGGTAGAGTTGCCCAAAAAAGCTGCACGAACGGCACTAAACAGCCTGCTTGCAATATGAGCTCTGATGTTGGGGGGGGTGAGCTTCAGCAGCACAGGGAATTAAGTCAAAATTGATGGCAAAATATATCCAGCATGTTATCAGAAATTATTGGAGGACAATATGCATGAATAAGCCCGGAAGCAGAGCAATGGGACACATTTGGACTTTCCATCATGACAATAATCCAAATCACAAGGCCAAGTTGAGCCT
Source organism: Umbra pygmaea (assembly GCA_016801145.1). Taxonomy (NCBI): domain Eukaryota; kingdom Metazoa; phylum Chordata; class Actinopteri; order Esociformes; family Umbridae; genus Umbra; species Umbra pygmaea. The sequence goes on from JACXGM010007591.1 coordinate 17,141, forward strand.
TCAGTGGCTACCACAGAAGCAAAAGTTAAGGTTCTGAAGTAGCCATCAGTTTCCTTATCTCAATATCACTAAGCCAATTTGGGGTGATCTCAAACATGCAGTTCATGCAAGACAACCCAAGAATTGAATGGACCTAAGGGGGTTTTACCAAGAAGAATGGGAAGCTTTACCAGCTGAGAAAATAAAGGGCCTCGTCCATAAATATCACAAAAGACTGCAAGCCGTCATTGATGCTTAAGGAGGGAAATGCACAATATTAAGAACTAAGGGAATGCAATCTTTTGAAATGGGATAATCTCATTTATCGCTACAAAACTGCCTTAAAGTTTAATTTAAATGTCATTACAAATCAAATAAATGATTTTTGCCTGATCACTCTTGTTTTCATTAAAGAATTCTACACATCTTACAAATTCTGCCTTGGTATGTAAACTTATGATCAGGACTGTATATAGATAAGTTAAGAAACACATTAAATAGTTATACACAGACACTAATTAAAATCAAACAAGTCACAGGTGTGGAAACATGCCCTTAATAGCCTGTTGGTCAACTTGTGTGTATAATATCAGGCCAATCATTCAAGGGTATGTTGAGTTTTGATCATTGCCACTTGGGTGATTTCAGTTATTGTGATTTATAGTGCACACACAATTATGTGAAAATAAATGAATAAATAAATGGCTTGATGTATTCACTATCTCTAAATGAAATATTTCTTGTCTGATGAAATGTCATACAGTATTTTCAGAGAAAGGCTTATCTTTCACATATTCTGCCGGCAGGGGTATGTATATGTAGGAGCACAACTGTACACTAAAAATCTGTCTGAACCTCTCCCTTTATTTCTGAGTCTGGATGGTTTTAAGTAGATACTGTAAGATCAGTTAGCTGGCATTTATTAATATTTTTTTGCTATGGTCCCACTCAAGTCCCTTTTCCCATTATTTCATTAATATTTACCATGTGTAAACCATATTTTGACAAAGGTTAAGCTTAGTTCTCCATTGAGTTTAATTATTATAAATTTTAGTCCAGGAAAAGGATTATTCCATGTACAAGAAACCAGCCTGATTCTGGATTCACACCAGGCACAGCAAACTGGTTGCATTGCGGCAGAAGTCGATTCATTTCAATAGGAAGCACTGTGCACCGCTGCGGCAAAATGTGGATGCGGTGTGGCAGGTGGGTCACAAGAGTTTAAATTATCCGAATGTGCAGTGCTTTTCCGTACAGCACCAGAACTGGCAGTTGATGTACTAACAAGGAAGAGCTAATATGTCGCTTTAACCAAGCTTTGACAGCTCAGTAGATATTTTTCCTATTGTCAATGAATACTAAACTGAAGAAGCTCCTGCTAGTCGCCTTGCTGGAGGAGGACAGTTGTGTGGAATGTTGTCCACCATCTTGAAGATGTGGAAGATTGATTACGATGTTGATTGCAGTGTACAAGTGTGTCTGCATTACGATGCTATATTGTGATTTTTTTTGCCATGGTATAATAATTAGATATATTAACTATAACTGGTTTTAAGAAAATATATTAATTCAATCATAATGTCCTTTATAGTTGCTGAAAAAACTTTAGGTTATAAAAGCAGTCTGGTGGGAACATTCTGAGACCAGAAAATATGTTACAAATACATTAAGTGTCAGTTGTGCTGACATACAGATTCCTTTTATGGATCACAACTCATTTCATATTGCAAGATTTGTTTTCCTTGAATTGTACTGAAATATATTACCAATACAATTACCTAAATAGTTCCCACCTAATTCTTGTTACCGCATACTTGTGTTCTTATTACTTTGAAGGTACGTGGGTATTACAAAGTAGGAACATTTTAACTTAATTATTTAAATGTACATATTTTTTAAATTTAAAGCGTTACCTTTTAGGTATTTATATTCAACCGACATACAAAATTATGATGAGCCACACACATTGAGAAATTATTAAATTATAAAAATGTATTAAAGGAATGTAGCAAAATAACATTGTACACAGTAAATATACTTTACTTTGGAGGAAACAATATCAAAATAAAATAAAAAGTAATGTACAGGAAGGGGTAGGGGAGAATGGGGAGTTGGTGAGAGGAAAGGGTGGGTACCAGGCTAAGATGGGAGTTTGAAATCATGTAAAGTTAGCTGCCCAACCTCTATTAAAATCTTTCCGTGTGCCCTAACAGTCTGTCAGAAAGACGTTCATATGCAGGGGTCTTGCCCAATTGTAGAAGCAACTCCAGTGCTTTGGGATTGTCAGCTTGTGTCCATTTGTTGATTTTCATTTTGTGAATACAAAGCACTGTACTTTATATCCAGTTGCCAGTGAAACTTGGCAGGTGCTTCAGCTCAGATCTGAGAGTATGAATAGTCTCGGGCCAAATTAAATCTTGAATTGGAAACCCTGTGAGTCCTGCTGGCATGTCCATCAGTCTGGAGAACACACCAAACCTAACTGATTGAGATATGATGGAGTCCAGTAAAATCTGTGGAGGATTTTGAGCAGTGTTAACTTGATCCCCACTTACATTCAATTGTCCTGTTGGACCCGAAGATGTTGCTCCATTTATCATCAGTGATGGAAACCTCAAAGTCTTTCACACACAATCAAAACACCACTGGTTGGGAATATGATGTTAAGTCGAAGTATGTTAAAATATCTTCACAGGGACATCTGAGGGAGCACGTGGTGAAGGTCTGAGCCCCAGAACCGAGCATAGCATGTGTCTAATCTGTAGATGTTGCCAGAAATGCATTTGTGTGAGACCACATTTGTCTCTGAGATTTTCAAAGGAGTTTAGCTTTTCTGTGTAATAAAAGTTCTTAAATCGGTATATACACCCTCAATGCCATTCCATAACAAGTGAGATTTTTTTGCACTAATGTTGAAAATAGCCTACATGACACGTGTCTTTCAAAGTTCCTTAGAACATCTACTGTAACAGTAAATGTTGTCTGGGACGTGGCAAGTACATCATTTTGCATTGCTCTATGCAACGTCTTTTAAAGCTGGCAAACCTTGGCCATCAAGTTCTTTTGAATTTGAGAATTCTATGCATGCCCTTTCATCCACAAGCTCATTAAGCTTCTCAAAAGCCAGGGTCAAACTGCTGCCACTCAACTAAATAATGGTATCAACTGCATTTTGTACATTATACAGTTCCATTTAATTCCCGTATCATTGATACATACTGCCTTACAAAAGTTTTGAGTCACTTGACCAATTGTTAATCATATTTACCCAAGTAAAAAATGTATTTTAATTATCCTAAATATACTTCCAATATATTATTTTGGTATGTATATTTTGAAAGTATACTTTAAATATACTTAAATACATTGAATACATACTTATGGTTAAACATAAGCATACTAGAAGTATAATACTGGAGTATAATTTAAATATACTTTTTTTTACTTGGGTAGGGCTTCTGATTTTCTGGTTTTTCAAATATTTTCAAATTCGGGTTTGCCTAATATTGTAGTCTATGTTATCTGTACTGGCCACGCTGCTCATCACAGATTAACATTGCCTGGTGTCCTTGATTAATCTTCTCTTTATTTGCCTGCCCGTCAGTAACATATTCCCCCATACATAGTTATGCTTATATAGGCTACAGTAAATCTTCAATGCCATTCGTTTGTATTGGGCTGGCCTGGCAAACTAATATATCTGAACTTTTAAAACTGCACTATGTAACTCTGTTGAGAATTATAAAATCAGTGTGTTTTTGTTGGACCCTTTTGGAATTACTTCTATAGTTGACACTGTTTCTCAGAAATCACCAAGGGGGTAGACAAGCATCCAGAAAGCGTACCACCTATGGGGAGATTCTGAGGCTAACAAGGCACCACCTTCCGTTAGCATTCCATAGACTCCCATTCATTTTGGCTTCACTTTGACAGCAAATACATTTACATCTGAAGCGTTTAAAGACTATTTGTCCATAGTTTATTTCTAAAGAAACACAACAATGTATGAAAGTCTTCATTACGTTGTGTCTCACGTTACCCTGGCAGCCGTTTTTGTAAAAATAGGCTAACGATTGTGTCATAACCATGTGACTTTCCGTTGCACAGTAGACAAATTACCGTAGAGTTCAGGAGAAGCTCGCAGGCAATTGGGGAGATGTGGAGTCATACATTCAAGAAAGAAGCCCATAGAGAGTCCATGAAAAGCATTGGAACAAAGTATTTGCTCACTGCTCCTTTGCTCATGGACAACTTCTACTCACACTCTCCGTTTCTGCGAGAGGCAAGATTTTGAATTATTCACACTGTAAAAAATGTCTGTGTATTTCACGGAGAAAAACTATCAAACTATGACGGTAAAAGTCTGTAAACTCAAAAAAGGTTGAATACAATTTCTGTAACAGTGAAACACGGTAAATTTATGTTTCTGTCGAAACATACATTTTTGCATCAGTTTTCTGGTAAAAAAATATTAAATATACTCTTGCACTGTGTTTATAATGGAAATATGAAGTAAAATATACGTAACAGCCAACATTCTATAACATTTCCCAGAATGCTTTGCTGCACGTTTTGTTTTTCCAAAAAGTTTGTTTTAATATATTTTGTGCTTCAAGCATTTATGCATTGAACATTTTAATTATGAATAACAATCTTTACTTTTCAAACCTAATAAAAACTCTAAGTCATTATTTTTATTCCAACCATTACTGAGATATGTATTCCCATCAATGTAGTTTAGCTAGTCATAGTTTATCATTGGGTGATTCACCATTGCAGTTGTTATGAATGCAGGTTTGGGTGAAAAAATATTACAACTTTTGGATATGAGTTCAGTCAGATTCTGATTAGTACTAAATATATGTGGATCATTAAACTTTAAATTAGATTCATGTCACATTCTAATTTTATTTGATATTACAGACTGTTAAATTCACAATAAAACACTGTCTTATTTAATGGTAAAAATATGCATTTTCACAGTAAAATACAGTCAAATACATTTAAAAACATACAATATGTATGTTTATGGTAAAATATAATAAAATATAAAATTAAATACAGAGATTACCTGTAAAATCAACGGTACTAATTCCTTTTACCGTAATAGTGGAAAAAGCTCTACCATATTTATTATGGTAAAGTTCTGGCAACCAGAATTGCCCAATAGTATCTGTCTGCAGCCTGCAAGACTTCAAGTTACGCCTGCAGGACTTCAAGTTATGCCTACTTCCAAAATTACTCTGAGAACATTAAATAGCATAGACATAACACATGTTACATGGAGTTAACAGCAAGGTTTCTGAGTGGTTAAGGTTAGGGTAGGGGTTTGGGTAGGGCTTAGTTCAAATTAACAGCATGGTTTCTGAGTGGTTAAGGTTAGGGTAAGGGTTTGGGTAAGGCTTTGATCGAATTAACAGCAAGGATTTGGACAACTTCAAGTTACGCCCGACTTCCCGTTACGCCCCCTTCAAGTTATGCTCCTCTCTTGCGGTCCGCAGACAGACCCGTCTCGAATTGCCAGTTTTTTACCATAAATTGAACAGATTTTTTTTACAGTGCAGATTTCTCCTGGCACAGCTATCAGGATACTTACAACTTTCAGACAGGTTGCTCACGTCACATCTACGTGATCAAGCTCAGTTTGAGGCTGCGCAGCACACTCAGCCACCACTGGAAAAGTGCTTCTAATTGACTTCACCGGATCTCCGTTGAAGTCTATGGAGTCACCGTGTCCATTTTATTTACTGTCTATGGAAATCACAGCCACAAAAATATTAGATAGAGAATGATGTGTTAAAACAATATTTGTTGTTTGTGTCCCTTACAGTGCTTTGTTCCAGTTTGAAAAAGAAATACATCAGACTATTTGCAATGTCTTCGGGAAAAGGTAAACATGTACGTAATGAATTGTTAATAGTGAATTCCTGTTTTTACATGCTAATAAAATATATAGTTTTTAGACATAGTTAGCATTGTATTAGACCAACGTTGGCTGAGATGTATAGCTAGCTACCAATTCAGATTGTCTAGCTGATGCGTTACTATTTCTTTCTTGTGTTGAGTAAGATGTGTTTGGCCAGTAAAATAAAAACTCCCTAATGTAAAGAACACAAGTAGTGTTCGAAATTGCAAAGTGTGATACAGACTATTATTCAAAAACACATTTTTTATATTAAAAATGACTGCATTTAATTTGTTATCAGATGTGATCTTATTGCTAGTTACCCTGTCAAGACATTGATCAGACTACTGACTCTATAAGTGTACTGAACAATTCTGTATATTCCTATATAGTTCGTTTTTAGACAGTGATACCACATTTACGGAAGTGCCAGAGGGAGGGGCTGAGTGACAGAAGAGAGGCTGAGTGAGATGAGATTTGGTAATTATACACTATATGGCCAAAAGTATCTGGACACCTGACCATCACACCCATATGAATCTTTGGACATCACCTTCCAGACCATGATCCCTTCTCCACTATCAGGGGTGTCCAGATAAATCTGGATATATAGTGTATTTCAGATGGCTGTTTCCTCAACATTACAATCACATAACCCACTTTAGATAATTCCATAATTCTTTTCTTTTTTCTGTTGACACAGAACAATCTGAGAGATCATTTGAGAAAAGGGGGATGGTGCAAAGTGTAAATAACAGTTCTGGTAAAATGATAAAATCTCTGGAACATTCACTCACAGCTAAACAGTTGTTTTGGCATGCTTTGGCATTCTCGTTTTTCCGCATTTCCCTGCAACTGTCAGTCAGCTATAACTAGTTAGCCATCATTACGTTTTCTAAATATACTTCTACAAGGAAGCAAGAAATCACTTTGCAAACCTTCCATCTATGGGCCTATTTATTCCTTCACCAGTACACTGTCTCAGTTGATTAAGTTCGGTTGAATCTGCTCTTTAACGACATTGCAGCACAACATTTTTTATGATGTCAGTTCAACCCAGAAGGGGTTGGCGTGCCATTGAATTGAGTTATGGACTCTATGTGTATTAATTGCATTTGTATATATATATTATGTAATATTATTCTCCCCTGTTCACCAGTAGCATTGATTAGGTCTCAGTACATTGTTTCAGGTGCTTCTCATATCTGATTGCTTTCTATTGAGATCCTGTACATATTCTCTGGTAATTCAGGGGAGGGCGGGGTTCGTTGTTTATTGTTATGTTAGTTTTCAGATGTCCGGGAGCTGTACTTAAGAGATGTTGTGAAAAGAGTGTGGGTTAGCTTGAGGTATATGTGTATGCTCTCTCTCTCTATATATATATATATCTTTCTGTGTCTATGACACGTTAGATCTTTATCCATGTATATATTATTGTTGTGCAAACTCACTATTCCGTTTCACCTGCAATTATTCCTACATTGTGCAAATCCTGGACTGGTTCATCATTAAACTACAAAACCATCTACTGCCTGCCTGGTATCCCCTCCTTCCTACACCGCCCAACTGTGACAAATGACAATAAGGCACCCTTTTATGACTTAACAAGTCACACCATATCGTGCCCTTATAATGTAAGGTTGTACAACACTGAAACACTTTATTATTGTTATTATTAGGGATGCTCATATTGACCGTTTAACCGTTAACCGAAAGTAAAACATTTGACCGATTAATACTCAGTTAAACGGTTAAGATGTTTTTTTTATTTTTTACGTATATATAGCCTATATTAGTTAAATCACGTGGCGCAATCACACGCTGAACCAGAGCCTGCCGCTTTGTTTTGAAAGGTGGGGAGATATAGGTAATGAGGAGCTAAATATACCGGCTGCCTGTTTTGCGTCTGCAACGCGTTCTTCATTTAAAATGACAACACTTGGACATTTATTATTACTGTGATATTAACTTGCGCTTTCATTTTTTCATGTACAGAAACGTATAACGCTATCGTATTGGGAAGCATATATTATTTTATCGGCTATAATTCATCATGCTAAATACAAAATAATGTACCTTAAAAAAACAATACACACAGTGATTGACAACACACACTTTATTTTCGGAGAGGACCGTAATGGTGATTTCAATGAAATGGGTGTGCTCGGCAGATATTGTTAAGTTAGTATAACGCATAGAAAGCGTTATCAACATTTTGTTTTATGTTAATGAAATATAGCCCTTATTTGCAGTAGGCCTCCTGTAAGCAACAACCTTGTTCCAGATTGTCACCGACTGTTTTCATTCTATAATTTGACAACTCGGTAAACACTGCATCAAGGCTACTTTCCTTTGATTGAAAACAGAAAGTGAAAACGTCTACGACAAATTTTCTGCTACAATATTTTGGTTGGTGTGGACTTTACACCAGTGTAGTTTGGTGAAACCAAACATCGACACAGCTTTAGTATGAAACGAACTAGTTTCTGTCACGTATCCTTGGGTGTAGCGAATAGAGAGACAGGCGCGATGGAGATGCAATGTATATATATATATATATCGTTTATTCACGAAACCACTGAGTTAAAGCAAAACTGCCTCGTGGGGCAAAACCAACATAATCCCGCATACAAAGTAAATACGACAGGCAACGCAACAGGTAACATTGACGAACAGGGTGGACACGGAAACAAGAGGGTTATATACCAATTACTAATAACACAATGCAAGACAGCTGGGATAACATGACATCACACAGACCTAATTCCAGAAGACCTAAAACAGACACAAGAGGGAGCCATACCTAGGGGAGAACATAAGCTTGACACACATACTGGGAAAACTGAAGACACATGAGGTAAACTAAAGAACTAAACCACCGTAAAACACTGAATAACAACTAAGGCAACCTATACAAAAGATAAACAATATAACAAGGGTACTAAACCCAGCCCATACTGAGCTGGGTGTGACAGTTTCATCGTATCGTTTAGTGTGGACTTTGCACCCGAGTGAACTTATACGCAAAGCTGGTGCTGTTGTTCTGTTCTGTATGCTGTTTAGACATAAAAAACGAATCCGTAAAAAAAAAAACTGTTAATAATCGGTTAACGAGTTCCGGTTATCGGTCAGGAAAATTACCCGAAATGAGCATCTCTAATTATTATATTTTCTTGCACATCCGATGAAAACCGATGAAAGTAGCAAGTTACTGTCAACTGTGAGGGCTGCTACTCGGGTCAAATTGTTCGCTATAACATTATGTAAATTGGTAAATGATTTAGCTTAGGCCCCTAAACTGAACACCAAAACTAAACAAAATAGATTGAAAGATGGAAACCTACAAGTTTTCCATTCTGATCTCAACAAATCTGGACAAATTACTCAGTAGGCACCAATCAGAGCAGCATTGTTATAATGCCATCATTCTCACTAATTATTTTACAGTAGCCCTATTGTTAAAGTACAAAATGCAAAACACTGAAGTATTTTGATACAAAATACCAGCCATTTTCATCAAGCCAATCAAGAAAACAAATGACAAAATCCTATGTTGTATTGAAATACATTTTTTAAATACTTGTATTATAAATACTACCCATCCATGACCATGTGGACGTGAACCATGATATTTATTCAGTAGAGTGGGATGTTCTTCCAAACAGAACAGCAGAAATTATACCAAATGCTAATATATATATAACTTGGGAATTTCATTTAAATCTGAAGAAAGTTATGAATGCATGTCAATGGAAAAGCATTTATCTGCAGCGAATTGTGTAAGGAGGAAGGAGTTGAGATCATATGGCCTGTCACATCCAGCCCAGGGTGGGCTGGAATAGACATAAGACTGAGAATTGGACTCCTTGTATACATTGCTTAATTTGGGTGTTTTTGTGGTAATATGCCAATGTATACACTGAAGATATATGTTTGAGTATATTATATTATATTGTCATCCGTGTTGTTAAGGTGTGAGATTGTCACCTTGTGAAGAAGGCTTTCCGGGATATCCTCTATGTATAATGTTAGTTGTGAGAAGAGTGTTGTTTGGAGTTAGGAAGATATGCGTACACTCTTATATGATTTGCCGTCAGTGTCCATGCCACTGTTAAGAGCATGTAGGCTCTATAAGTATACTCACAGTGCTCTCACTCTAAATGGTTCACCTGTAACTGCAATTTATATATATATATATATATATATATATATATTTATATCTGTATCCCGGATTGTCTACACAAATACAAAGCAACCATCTACTCCTTGTTGGTCTCCCTCTCTTCACACTACCCCTCACCAAGTACGTGACATGGCCCATCTACATTTTTTGAAACATTGATAGCAGTTTAGAAAGCTGGTCATTTTTTTGCACTCTACACATTTCACTACCTGTCAAAATCTGGCAGGATTATTGATATCAGTAGTAAATTTATGGTAGTGGTCAGATTATCTTTCTGGTCACAGCCATGCAAAGACCTTGGTTTGCCGTTTTAGAAGGAGTGGATTTTAAGCTACAGTACTGTACAAGAAACTGGAACCCAAGCCAACAAGGGACTAATTATTTTCAAAGGTCTATTGGTATACAATGTTTTATCATGATGAATGTTAGGCAAGGACATACATCAGTGAATGTTAAAACATTTTTGGAAAATTGGAAAAACAAACATAATTCATTACAATACTTCAACCGTGAGAAATGCATAATGGATCAGCTCACTACTGTATTTACACAGTTGACAAATTGGCTGCATGCGCATCATCATTTTATCAAGTGTTCTTTGTTCAACCCAGACAATATGCAGGACACAAGCGAACAAAACAATGTCAAGCTGTCCACATGGTTATGCTTCATCTGGCAACTCCAGCATCTTTTATGATGTCCCTTGAATGTTGTGTTTCACCACCATGCGTGAAAGTCAAACATGTTGACATTCTTTTGTGCCTAAGTTGGGTCATGTTGTTTGGTGAATCTCTTCATCTGTCACATTTTCAGTGAAGGGCAGATTCTTCAATAAGGTGAACTCTACTGCATTCCCATTTTATTGTTATTAATAAAGAGGTTAATCAATAAAGGTTTCACATATAAAAAGTGAGGTCTGTCTTATAATATCACTTCAATGCCTACAGTACTAATACACTAGTCAAACAAATTAAGGGAACATGCAATCATCTCACTATAACACCAAGTCAATTAAACTTCAGGGAAATCAATCTGTCCAGTCAGGAAGCATAAGTGTGTGAATCAACGTCACCTGTTTTGGTGCAAATGAAAGTGAAAACAGATTCATTGGAGAGGCAAAAGCAAGACAACCTCCATAAAGGATAATGTTTTTGCAAGTGGTGGCCACAGACAATTGCTCTCTCCTCATCCTTCCTTACTGATTCTTCTTCAGTTTTTCCTTTTGCTAGTGTCCTTGTCACATACAAAATATATCTTTGGGTGCTCGTTTCAATCATAAATCTGTATACAATGCAAAGCACAAAACGGCACTCACAACTGAGATTAATGAACTTCAATCATTTTAATAACATGCAGTATTAGACAAACCTACGCGTTTCGGCCAGCACCTTCATTAGTGTTTGTCAACGGTACACAAGGAGACCTAAAAAGGGTCTGACCAAACTGTCAGAAACAGATTGCATGATGGTGGCATGAGGGCCCAACATCCTCTAGTGGGACCTGAGCTCACAACCCAGTTCACCAGAGAACGCCAGGATTGGCAGGTCTACACTCTCTTCACAGATGGGAGCAGGTTCACACTGAACACATGTGACAGATGTGAAAGTCTGTAGATGCCGTGGTGAACGATATGCTGCCTGCAACATCATCTAGCATGACCGGTTTGGCGATGGGTTAATGATAGTCTGTAGGGTCACACAGACCTCCACGTGCTAACCAATGGCACCCTGACTTCTGTTAGGGACCGTGATGGAATCCTCAGACCCAACGTCAAACCATACGCTAGTGCGGTGGGCTCTGGGTTCCTCCTGGTGCAGGTCAATGCCCAACAGTAAAGATTTTGATCTTTATAGCTGCTGCTCACTGCAGCGATTGCTAGCGATTTTAGGGTTAGCGACCAGTTTACCTCCGATCACTACAGCCTGCTGTGTTAATCTTTACCACCCACTGATAGCGACTAGCTTCTAGAGATTTCTGGTGGTTCAACATGTTGAATTGCAACGAGGAGCCAGACGCTAGTCGCTAACTCTGAGCCAATCAGAAAGTGGGGGGAAAAAGGTCAACGAAAGTGGGGACCAATGACGGACCAATGACATTGAGAACGACCAGGAGGAGAATGATTGTCTAGAAGCAGAAGAAGGAAAGAGGAATGTGTTTTTCTGGTAGCAAAAAATATGTGACGTGACATAACTGTTTATCAAACAAGTTATTTGACGGCAGATTGGACTTCCTCTGGTTAGTTACAGGTTAGTTCTCACTTACTCATTTATTTTGCAGCTTGGTTTTTGCATAGTCAATAGCTACGTAACATTATCTACATTTGCTAGTTAAATAGCACTTGGGGAGGGAAGGCTGATTAATAATACAAAAAGGAGACGTGACACGATTTTTTAAATTACTACTCATTTAAAATTTGACCATAATTAATGGCCAGATAGTCTGCAATTTGCATCGAAAAACTGGTGTGTAGCTGTCAAGCACCGAAAACTTTATCAGCATTAGCTAGTTAAATATCACTTGGGGAGGTAAGGCTGATTATTAATACAGAAAGGAGACATGACACAATTTTTTTTTTACTACTCATTTAAAATTTGAACATGATCATTGGCCAGCTAGTCTGCAATTTGCATCAAAAAACTGGTGTGTAGCTGTCAAGCAATGGAAACAATACTGAATAGTCAAAATGACAGTGTGAATCGTTTTCATCTTCTCTACCTCAAATGGTACTTTTTTGATATTTAGGGAAGTTGCTATATACACAATGAGTTGTCCATTTATAGATGGCTTTGTTTACAATGTTCTGGCTGCCGTGGAGTAACTAGACAGCATTAGTTTTCTTTCCTTCTAAAATCACTTTTTCAGCTCCATGCTGTAACTTAGTGGGGAGCTTCTGGCCAGGTGGAAGACATTGAGTACCCAGTACACCAGTGCAAATAAGGCAGCACCTGAAAAGATCTGGGGCCTCATGTATAAAAGATTGCGCAGCTTACATACCAGAAGATGGCGTACGGCCAAAACTGGAAAAGTACGTACGCACAGAAAAATTCACATGTATAAAACCGGTCGTACGCCAGGTCCTGCGCATCTTTCCTTTATAAATCACAATCAACGTGAGATTGAACGCACGTGAACGAGCCACTGACCCCGCC
>JACXGM010007592.1:0-22707 GCA_016801145.1 Umbra pygmaea
CCTAAACAGCGATCAATATTAACCAAATTTATCTCTCAAATTGCTCATCATAACCACTGAAAATTATAAAAACAACTAACCCAAATTCCAATTATTTTTTTATTTTTTATTTTGCTGATCCGAAAAATGATCCGATCCGTGACTCTGATCCGAAAACCGATCCGATCCGTGAGTTTCATGATCCGTTGCACCCCTAGTTCATTTGTTATCTCTCTGTGGTTTAGAATCGGTATTTGGTCACTGGTTATTTTTTGTTATGTCAGCGGGTGCCTTCTGGTAGGACAGCCAGTGTTCTGTTTGTATTAGAGAGCCTGTCTCCCTGTTCCTTGTTTTGATGCTCTACCCTTCTCTATGCTCTATGTCCACCTAGTGAACGACAGGTGCATCCCATTTTCATCATTAGCGATGTATTTAAGCCCCGCTTGTTTGTACCACAGTGTCTAGTATTGTTTCCTGTTACGACCAGTAAACAGTCCTTTTGTGTTTTTCTGGTTACTTCATGCGCTTTCGTGGATCCTATTAAACTATTACTCTGCGCCTGCCTTTTGTACTGAACGTGACAAGCAGAGAGAGAGATCTAGACAGGATATTGACTATTTACATTTGTTATATGCAAAGCAGACTTCATTTTGATGTAAATAATGAAATAAAATTATTTTATAGAAAAAAATTAATTGGATTAAGGCTAGGGGCACTTTTCAACATGATCATTCAGTACAAGTGTGGATGTGTCATACTTTTTCCATACACTACTGCGCACATTGTTGAAACGGTCGGAATCGTACTGAGTTTGTTTAAAATGCGTAACATATATGCCTTCCTAAAAACGGTTAGATGAATACTGTAGATGGCACCCAGATTGACAGAAAAATCCCACCTGGAAAATAGTACTGTAGGCTATATGAATCAAACAACATTCCACTCAATTTACTACTGAAAATATGCTTCTAAATATGATTGCATGAGGTTGGAATACAATTCCGCAGGACAAATATCATGGCATTTATTTAGGCAAAATTATGATGCTATTATGGATTATATGCCTATTATTGATGGTTCTCAATGCAATACACTTTTATCTTTAGCAAAGTTTTACTTTTTACTGGTGAAGCGAGTAAAAATCATGCACTCATCATTTTAAACTACACAGCACCTTCTATCAAGCTCGGGAATTTGGATTGTGTCGTACATTTAATGAACTTCATTGTAGCTTATGTTTCCCGCATATAATTAGGGATGTGTTGATAGGCAAATCATAGAGAATGTGCACCAGCACTGACTCTAAGAACAAGTGGTATTTATCAATTGGGATTTTCTATACCGGTGTGCATAAAACCGTCATACAAATGTCACACGATAAAGTGGTGGTTTTTGTACTGCGGCATCAATCGGTGCATTTAGTTGCCAATATATGGTCTATACTCGTCGCTGGGTGGTACTAGACCACTTAAAAAGACACGGGAGATTGCAGTTCTAATGCTTCCTAGAGATACGTTTTTTGGGACATAGAATGATATTAAATCAATGTAATTGTATTATTATACACAGTAGAATTACTTTCTTAATATAAATAACTCCTTGTTTGTTTTAAAACAGCTTTAGGAAAGCAAATAAATATTGTAGACTACTGCGTCTGTATTCTCAATTCAGAATGTGTCCCTGAATGTTTTGTGAAAAATTTAAACTATTTACACAGTATATGAAAGTACAGTTTTTCTTTGCGGGACAAAATGGGTAAAAATTGTTTTTAAGTCGTCATACAATACTTTAACCTCTGAAAGCCACTTTTTTCAACAGAATCCCCACAGCAAGGTGGTTCCTCCTGCCGTATTCTACAGTATCCTACATGCACGTTCCTCCTCCCTAATTTAGCCTACTAGTTGGCAAATACTGGTACTGTGAGTCTCTGAGCTTTTCAAGTTGTTCAGTATGCCCATCGCTAGCAATGGATTCATAGAAATAACAAGAAATGTGTCCATAAGGTAAATTCTGGGCAATTTTTTCGTATCATCAGTGAGATATTTTTTTCATATTATGAAAACCGTTGTTGAAGTTTACATGTAAATGCAGCTCTATTCATAGTGTTACCAACGTGTTGAATCATTTGCTCCCCGAGAGCGCAATCATTACAATATTGTTTCTAATCTACATTTTGTCAGGTCCTGGTCCACAGTAGAGCTTAGATTCTCTGCCCGGGCCCTTGATCAAGCACCTCACGTGTCAGGCGCAGCGTCTCCTCCACTCGCACGCTGTGCTATAGTGTGTAGCTTAAGTGCAACAGGGAGCTTGAAGAAGTAAAGAAAATAATTAAAACAGGAGAATTAACTTTGAGCAAGTATGAAGGAAATTCGGAGGTATGGAAATATTTTAAACAAGTTGTTTGTTGAGTGCAATTGCAGCGCGCTGCTCGCCTATGACAGCAAAAAACAGGGTCTTCGACGATGAACAGACACATGAAGCAGGCTTGCCATGACAGAAAGGATGACAGTCAGCCTTCAATGTCATCTTTTGTTACTTCTCCAAGCATACCGCTGAGGGCGAGGCAAGCTCTGACAGAGAAATTTGTTGAGTTTTGCTGCAGGGGCATAAGGCCATTTTACGTTTTAAGTGGCCAGGGCTTCCAGGCGCTAGCTCAAGAATTGATTTATATTGATGCTACATATGGTAGTGTATCGGCCCAGTCCATCCTGCCTCACCATAGTATCGTTTCCAAGGCTTGCCTAAAAAAGGCAGATGAGAGGAGGGAAGTGCTGGCACAGAAGCTCAAAGATGGTCAGAAGAATGGAGACGTAGGTATGAGCACCAATATGTGGACTGATGACTACAAAAAGTTACATCGCAGTAATGTGTCATTGTATCACTGACGACTATACATTAGTTGGTAAAAACCTCACCACAGCAATGTTTCCCGTGGAGGATGCTAAAATGGGAAAAAATATCAGACGCAAGATAGTGTGCCTGCTGGTCAACAAATTTGGCCTCAACCCTAGCTCCCTCAGCCGAATAGTGTGGGTAACAGATGAAGGCAGCAACAAAATCAAAGCCCTGGAACCATATAGGAGGCTTTCTTGTCTCCATCACCTAATTAATACTGTCCTTTGTCACGGTCTGCATGCGGACACACTGGCGCAAATGCACCGGATATAGGAGAGACCATATATGCTGCTAAAGGACTTGTGAGATATCTGAAACAATCTGGCCTGGTTGCACAATTATCAAAGACAGTGCTACAGATGGGGGAGACACGATTTTGCACAGTTTACCTCACACTCAAGTCAGTGCAGGACATATACCCAGAGCTACGGGAGAAACTGGAGACCTGCGGTGAGCTTGAGCGCATCGAAAATATTACACCTGACTTATTGAGCTTTCTGGTGACCTTTTTGGAGCAATTCTATAATGCCCAGAGAGAGTTGGAGGGCGACAAATATCGTCTGCCTCTGGCTTGAGACTGAAGAGACATTGCCAGCCCTCTCCCACCGACTCTCCGCAGCAAGCCTTTGTGCGCCAGAGACATAACGAGTTCATAGTGCAAAAAATCAAGGTGAACATTCTGCAAAAAGTTGCTATTTTCCTCTGGCACAAATTCAACAAGTTGTAGATGATGTGTCTCCTCTAGATATAGCTGAAGTACATGCCCACGTTTGCACCCTACTCTTGTCTGTGGAGGAAGACGCTGCAGCTACTGTCAGTGCAATGAGCAGTACTGGCTTCACACCACCAGCAGCCAGGCCCAGGAGAGACTCTGAGTTGTGCCGAATGGGAGAACCAAGACGATGATAACGAACCAGATGAGGATGAAGTGGCCATGTACAATTCACAGAGGTACGCCATGGATGACGTCAGGGACCTACTGAAATGGTGGAAAGTCAATGGATTGGTGTACCCAAAACTAGCCAGGCTGGCAAGATCCGTCCTCTGCATTCCAGCAAGCAGCAGTGAGCGGGGGTTCAGCGCAGCTGGCTGAACGATAGAGTAGAGGAGGACCACGCTGAAACCAGCAACTGTGGACGCAATCTTGTTCTTGCATGACATCATGTAGTAGAACCATGTAAGTAGGCTATACCTTTCTGATTAATATACTATTAAATAATGGTTAAATGTATGTATAGCAGAGAGCATATATAGCGTTGGCCTAATCAATTCCTCACACTTCGTCTACAGGCTGTAACTGCCAGCCAGTGTGGCTGGCGTAAAAGACTGTGAGCATGGACTCATTACATGTATGTTTAGTTTCCCATGTTAGTTGTTTCTTTATCTATATCTTTTGTCCCTTTCATTCAGTGCTGTTGCATGGTGTTTCAGTTGTACTTTTATTTTGAAACATGTCCCCTTTCAGGGTTGGCCACGCTTCTTCCTGGCCAGGGCTGCTGGGTAATGTAGTAGGGACTGGGAAAAGGCTAGTATCAAGTAGAAGATTCTGATTAAAAAGGATGAACAGCTGTGTCTAGTTATGTGATCTGAGTTCCTTACATAAGCAGCCCTGCGCAGGAAGAGAGGGTGGAGTATTGTTGGAGGTATATCCTGACGTAAGTTGCAGTTGGTTGTAATGTGTATTCTTTGTTTATATTTGCTTCCCTGAGCGCATCTGGGGGGTATTCCATAAAGGCCGCTTAGAAAAGTGAAGATTAAAGTCCTAAACGAGACTTGAATGAACCGAACCGATCAGCTGCTCTTAAATCGGTTCCATAACTTTAAGTTGAAGCTCATGTGATCGTACTAATTTAAACCAAGTTCAAATAGTCTAGCTAATAGCGCGTGCACGCCACTGTTAAGAAGCCCTGATGGTGGAGCATAGATTCATCAATTTACCATGGCAAATAAGGGAAAAAAAGAGCAATATTCACCGAGACTGAGCAGCGTTTGCTTTTTGAAACATATGATTACGAAAAAAGTATGCTGATCGTCTAAATGTGTATGTAGCAAATAATTGGAAATGTACATTACTATAATCAATGAAAGAAAAATAAAATATTTGTCACAATACATTGACGTGTGTGTGTGTGTGCGCGCGCGCATGTGAGAGAGAGAATAATGACTAACTTTGACAGCAGCAATTTAAGTGAAGAAAAAATTTCATTTTTGTTTCAAAAAATTGGCGCCCATTCCAATGCATGAAATAATCATTGTAAATTAATTGTAAAGCTAGTGAATTATAATCAAATCAATGTTTTTGGCTATACTGCCTCAAGTACCCGAGGGATTTAGACTATATTTGGATTAAACACATCCTATTGAACATTTATCCATAGCACAGGTTTTGGCACAATGAATAATTTAGTTTATTTGAGACAATATGTTCATAATATTTAGTGTATTGCATATCTTTTACAATTGTTATTAAAAACATTAACACAATTGTTTGATTATAATTCACTAGCATTAAAATTAATTTACGACAATTTTTTCATGCATTTGAATGAGTGCTATTATTTTGAAGAAAAAAAATCTGCGTTCGACTATGAAAAAACTCTGCGTTCGTGTTTCTAGTGTTGCTGAAACAACGGTAATCAAAGAGGACATGTCCGGGGAAAAGAGGACGTATGGTCACCCGTGCCTGTTTCATTGTCCTCGAAAATGGCTTCAATACTCCAGTCTTCCTCTACAACCATCCTTGGTTGCATCTCCCCAGACAGGCAATTTTATATAGCACAGCACATGAAACTACAATGTAATCTACAAATATATATGCTATCCCTTCCCTCGAATCCATACCGCTCAAGCAGGTAGTTGTCAGAAAAACGGGTCTGCCCTGTTCTCTTTGAAATGCCCTGCAAATGATCGCTACCTCATCCACCACCATAAGAATGAAAGGACACGCCATGATTATGCGTCTGACATATGGTTTTAGCTCCCTATTTATAGACATTTAATTGATTCATTACAATGATCACACCAACTAAAGAATTGTAACTTCAGTTGTTTGGTTTTGTTACACTTTTTGTATGTTCAAATGTGTTACATTCATTATTAAAGTGCATTTGCTTAAATTTTTGGACTGATAATGGTTACATGATATGAAATGGCAGCATGCCAGAGTGTCAGATGTAATATAATCACATTCCAAGCACAGGTCAGTGTTAACGGTGTTCCAGTTACGCATCAAGCAAGGCTTAGCCTGACACTTAGCCTGCCCTGGACCAGGTTAGTTACCCAGCATAAGTTGCCAGGGTAACTGAGTTTGAACTATTTTCAGTAAGCTTTATGGAACGGAAGTCACTGAAAATAAGCCTGACTAACCAAAATAAGCCTGGCTTGTTTTCTAAACTAGTTTTATGGAATACCCCCCAGGATTATTGTTCATGTTTGTGTTCACTCCATGTGACTATATATCCAAGAGCTACAAACAGTGTGTTGCTATACATGTTAGCTTGCAGTTATTAGGTGTCAGCTCTGTTTTCAGATCTTAGTAGCAGTGTCCGCACCACTGTAAGAGTGCGAGGAAATAGGTTTGTTTGTAAGCGCGCTCTGCTCTCTGTGTGTTTTGCTCTTTTGGATTTCTGCTTGATGGAATAAATCATGAACGTTTTGCCACGTAATGCATGTTTAAGTCTAAATCTCTCCACACATCACAAACATTGTGACACACAGGAAGGAGGCTACCAGATTGGAGCAGCGTTTTTGCACTATAGGCCTGCGTTTTACAGGCTTTACAAATATTGATTTTGTTTAAAAAATATTCTAATTTCTACAACATTGTTAAATTTAATTAAAGGGCCTATTAGCTAGGCCCTCCAAAGTTAATTATTTTTCATTTTCTGTGTTCGTCATTGTTTAGTTTTTTTTTTATGTTTCTTTATTCGGATCCATTTGATTCTGAATAAATAAACAATGCAGTTTATATGCTTTGTCCTTGTGACATTATTCATTAAGATAATTAATAAATGCACACAATAAAAGCAATACATGCCTTTCAACTTGTGTGGAAAATTTAGAATTAAATGAATGTGCAGCAATTTGTACAAATAGATGTGTTGTAGCCATTAAATAAGCACATTTATTTTCATATTTATTAAAATATTATAATGTTACCTTTTTCCATGTTGATTATGAAAGTGAAGGGAGCGCAATATCGGGAGACATGAAATGGTTCAGGCATGATTTTGACCACTTCATTATGTTTTGATTTGTAGAAAGCCTTTCTTTAAAGTGATTTCCTTTTGTATAAATTGTATCTTAATTTTAATACATTTTTCATCAACCAATTGCCTGGATTTAATAAGTAAGAAGCAAATATAGCAGACAATATAATCATGACATGCAGGCCCCGGCGAGGTTGAGGTCACCACGTGAACTGGACTGGAGCCATCTCATCTAAAATTAAATTAATTCTCGGCACACTTGTCACCGAAGTTACAAATGCACATCTTGCTTGTTGCACGCACACATATGTCGAAATAACATTATTAATAATAATGAATCTTTAAGAATATTTGATTGAATGCTGAATGTTGTGCTTGTTCAATTTAATAAAATTAAAACTTTCATTGTGATAATTAAAATGATTGAATATAAAATATTAAGTGGCACATTTTTGCACATTTATTAATAGTATTTATATAATATATATATACATATATAGCCTATATATAATTGCACAGCTCCCCCCCTGTATAGGGTCTAGCACCCTTTCAGCACAAAAAAATGTATGTGGCGTCGCCCCTGGTTATAACGTCCCACGTATTAAATATGGTCGGGTTTAAATCGGGCTCGGGCTCATAATTACAGTTAATGTGTCGGGCTGGGCCGGGCTCGGACACAACTTGCATGGCCTCGGGTCGGGCTAGATTTTTTTGGGCCCGATCTGACCTCTAGTCCACAGTCAGCACAGAAATTTGAACTGCAAACGTAAGGAATGATCATTATTCTGTGCATACATACCTATTATCTTACACGCTGCTGAGCTGTGTGGTACATTGACTCTTCACAAACATAGATGATTATTCACAAAAGTAGCATTATGAAGTATACACGGGAATCCCCGGGAATGCCTGACGAACAAGTCAGTTAACTGATGTATATTGTTGCATCCCATTGCCTAGCATCCACTGACGTATATTGTTTGAGAAAAGAGATGTAGGCCTACAGTAGTTCACAAAGTGATCACTCTTCCTGTAAGTCATGGGAAAACATTCTGGTTACAGTTTTTACCTATTTCTTGATATTTCAAAAGAATAAGACAATCTTTCCCTACACCAAAGCAACGCCTAAAACTCACGACAGTTATCAAAGTCGATCTGGTCAGAATTCCTGTTGAAATCAAATGATCACAATCACTAATAGATGTGCTGTACTCATTAATAATTCATGAAGGCAGTAATGAACAGTGTATGATTAACAGATGTACCCATTACTACTTTCAGATGAACAAAATGAACAACAGCGATCTCTAATAAAAATAAAAGCAGTAACGAACAGTGTATGATTAATATACTGTGACACCATAAATTCGTGGCGTGCTTGGAGTCGATCCATGGTCGCCCAGTTAGGAGACCTCAGTCGTTTCCACTACACCATCAAGACCGTATGAACTCAATATGTTTTCAAAGAAGTTGAGTTTAACTGATTAGACTGTGTAAGATTTCGTAAATGAAAAGGTATTTTAAATATACAGCAGGCAGTTTACACGAGACAGTTATATTGTAGGACAATAGCTTAAAGACTGAAGCGCTACAAATAATACATTGAACTTCAGAACGTAGTTGTTTTAATGATAAAATAATCTGTAGTGGACAACGTGTTTAAGTATACCACGGTACAGCTCCACCCCTTTTTCGCCACTTTATCGTGTGACATCTGTAGGATCGTTTGATTAATCTAACTTTTTTGCAATGAATAAAATCTCACACAATATGCAAAACAGGCGTAGTCTCAAGCACACCTGATGCAACTAAGCAAGGTTTTTTTAGTTGCAGCAGGTGTGCTTGAACACATGACATACTTGAACTGGCTAGGGGTATGTTGAGTGTCACGTTTGACTGCATGTTAGATACATGGCTAAGAATCTTTTTTTTCCAAAAAGGTAAGAGAAGAGATCATCGCTTTTCACAAACACGGAACAGGATACAAAAAGATAGCGAAGGCACTGCATGTTCCCATAGACACCGTTTAAAGCATAGTTTGCAAGTTCAAAGTTAAGTGAACAGTGGTTACACTACCTGGACGGGGCAGAAAAAGGAAAAAATCAACAGCTGCAACCAAATTTCAGAGATGGCAGGTTGTGAAAAACCCTTCAGTGACTGCAAAAGACATGCAGCAAGACTTGCAATAGGCACTGAGGTTTCAGTGACCACAGAAAGGCGCGTATTAAATGCAGAAAGTTTTCATGCCATAACTCCAAGACATACAGTACACCACTACTGACCCAAAATAAATATTCTTAAAATCATATAAAGAAACCACAGTGGTTTTGGTATTCTGTTCTGTGAAGTGATGAAACAAAACTGGAACTTTTCAGCACGAGGCTGGTGTCTGGCAATGCATCTCGATGGCAGCAAGTCTGAACTGCAAACGGGTGATCTCCTAAGTACTAAAGATGCTTGACATGAAGCGGTTGAATCATGTTGAGCCTGGAGAAGTCATTATCAGTTGCTTTTGCATTTGAATTTGGGGAAACCACGTGTAGTAGTTGTTGTGTTGTGCTATTTCAATTGATTTTGTTTAATTTGTTCATTACAAACAGCTGACAGCCTGTAAATGTTGGAAATAAACCTGACAATTGTGATTTAATAATTTTGCTTACAATTTTATTTTTGTGTTATGTTAGTCAGTATAGTGCAATTCAGGTGATATTATTGCCTTCACAATGCGAAGATCATTGTGAGACTCACACAGACTAAGTGTCAGGGAAATTAGTGAGTGAGTGACAGGGATGGCATTGAAAGGCTGCTTATGAAAATAAATTCTTGACTATACCCTACCCCTGCACCCTGAAAAGAGAAGAGCTACTGAACCTCTCCATACACCTGGTCGCCAAAAAAGTACTACATCTGTCACTGCCTCTATCTCGCCATTGCCCTACAATTCACCCCTGAAAAAAATAATACAGGGTTGCCAACTCTCACGCATCTGGCGTGACACTCACGCTTTCAGCATCAATCTCACGCTCTCAAGCACACGCAAGAAATGTCACGCCAAAATCAATTTTTCTCCCCTTTCAATCCGTTAATATTCGGTTTATGACTAGACCAGAGCGTATTAATGACAGGAGAGTAGTCCCACAGCTGTAACATCTGCCTATAAAGTTCTCACTGCATGATTCACTGATCGTTGATTCTCTGAAAACCTTGCACCTGTACGTCAGTTGCGTGTGAAAAGTTCAGAGTGTTAGATTCGGAACATGGTTGGGAGTCGGAGGAGCACTCTGCCAGGGTTGCCAACTCTCACGCATCTGGCGTGACTCTGACGCTTTCAGAATTTAAAAAATAAGCATTTCCATTCTATTAGCTGTTTTTTTGCATAAATCACGGTTTATACTAAGTAAACAAGGACTGAAATGTCTAAAATTAGGGTTAACAAGTGTTCTCCGCGCGCAAGCACGCGTATGCGCGCGCACGCGCATGCGCGCGCACTGAAATTTTACCGAGTCTCACGCAAGCCAAACTCTCAAAGTTGGCAACCCTGATAATAATTCAAGGTGATCTTAATCTTGGAAGGTCGAAAGGTCATCAAAGTATTATATTTGGCGATGACATTATGGCTCTGTGGTAAAGACGAGAGCGAAACAAGAGAAGGCCTCTACAGTCCTCTTGAGATATGAGTTGTCAGTCACGACTGAAAAGGGAATCAGTTTGCGGTCTGAGTCTGGATTAATCTATTTCAGCCACTAGCTGGATAATGAACCTGTCCGGAGGTAATGAGGGCCTCCTTTATTTTTGCTAAGCAATACACAGCATGAGGCTGGGGAATATTAGGTCAAACCAGAAAATAACCAGCATGGAGACATAAGGCTCAGTGTATTATAATATGTCAGTAAGTAAGGCTCTCGAGTATTGTGATTACTTCAAACTGAAGGCCAGAGACACTTGCCAAAATGTATTAGATTCATAGCTCTTTATATTACCTATATAGAGTAGTGCTGTGAAATTATTCAAATAAATCATTGTCATTAATTGTATGATCATCTGTATATCATCTGTTGGAATGTATAGACATTTTTTCCCTAGATAAACAAGAATGTGTTTAAATAGCAGTACATTATACTAGAAAGTTACAACTTTAAAAAGGGCTTGACTGGGAATTAAACAAATGCAGGAGCTATCGGTCCGTTATACCAGGGTGCCACAGCCTTTTAATATCAGGCCTCAAATCAACATAATAACTGACAGCATCTATTTTTGCAATGTAAATGTAATTAAATGATTGTTTTTTGCCAAAAATAATAATCTTATTTTTCTCCCCTCCCAATTCCCAGTAACCCTGCCTTGAAGACAGCTCTGCAACTCCTTGGACAGATGCGGGATGGTGTGGTGGACATTGTTCATCCAACCACGTCGCAGAGCCACTAATTATTTTCGCACTGCTCATCCATCACATAGGCCTTTAGTTAGATCATGTATGGGATGATTACGCTCACCAACTAACTTCCGTGATTGAATTGACCGGTGCCTGATCTGCACACAAGGAGTCACTAGAGATCAACGAGGCAAGGTAGAGGCAAGGCAACGAGGCAAGGGACCCCTGACAATTTCCATTTATAAATAATTGGGTGTTTGGATTTCATTTTGATCCATCAAATAACTGAAGGACACAGTAATATTTTGGTAGTGAAATGAGTGTCATTGGATTAACAGAAAGTATGCATCAAAACGAAATTAGACAGGTGCATAAATTTGGGCACCTTTGTGATTTTGTTGATTTGAATAACTGTAACTACCTAGCACTGATTAATTGGAACACACACTTGGTTTGGTGAGCTCATTAAGCCTTGAACTTCCTAGACAGGTGCATCCAATCATGGGAAAAGGTATTTAAAGTGGCAAATTGCAAGTTGTTGTTCTCTTTGACTCTCCTCTGAAGAGTGGCAACATAGGGGCCTCAAAACAACTCTCAAATGACCTGAAAACAAAGATTGTTCAACATTTTGGTTTAAAGGAAGGCTACAAAAAGCAGTTCCTATGTTCCACTGTGAGGAACATAGTGAGGAAATGGAAGCACACAGGCACAGTTGTTGTTAAGGCCAGAAGTGGTAGGCCAAGTAAAATATTGGAGGCAAAGGATGGTGAGAACGGTCAAAAACAGCTCACAGACCACCTCCAAAGACCTACCACATCATCTTGCTGCAGATGTTGTCACTGTGCATCATTCAACAATTAACCACACTTTGCACAAGGAGAAGCTGTACAGGAGAGCAATGTGGAAGAAGCCTTTTCAGAGTCATTTTAGGTATACAAATGCACATTTCAAAAACTTGCTACCCACAGTAAAATTTGGTGGAGGTTCCACCATGCTGTGTGGCCGACTGTCCAAGCTTGGCAACCATCAAACCTAACTGAACTGGAGATGTTTTGCAAGGAGGAATGGTCCAAAATACCTATCCAGAATACATACACTCATTACAGGCTATAGGAAGTGTCTAGAGGCTGTTATTTCTGCTAAAAGAGGTTCAACGAAAAATTAATGTGCTATTTCTGTTGGGGTGCCCAAATTTATGCACCTGTCTAATTTTGTTTTAATGCACATTGCACAAGTTCTATTCATTCAAAAAAACTAATTTCACTACTGAGATATTACTGTGTCCTTCAGTTATGTGATAGATCAAAATGATATTGCTGATCCAAACATCCAATTATTTAGAAATGAAAATTGTCAGGGGTGCCTAAACTTTCGCATACGACTGTATCCCAAATCCAGTGCAGCGCTATGCCAATTTGAGCTGCCTCAATCTGGAGAACTGGGGAAAACTGAAAAACCTGTAGTCACGCTTGAAGAACTCACTATCATTTTCCAGCAATGCAGCGACTTAGCCCACCAATTATGTGCATGTTGCTTTTAACTAAAATTCTACTTTTGGGGATTGAAAATGTATTAATCCTATTCTAACTGGCTACATAATAAATATTTTGCACTACACAAATTAAATTGTGAAATTAAGGATATATTTTCAAAATAACAAACAAAACGAGTCATTTCAAAATTCAATTCACTATGTACAGTTGTGGTCAAACGTTTTGAGAATGTCACATATACAAATTTTCACAAAGTCTGCTGGCTATTGAGGCTTGGAATTTGCATACACTTCAGAATGTCATGAAGAGTGATCAGATGAATTGCAATGAATTTGCAGTGAAAATTAACTTAATAAAAAATAACATTTCCACTGCATTTTAGCCCTGCCACAAAAGAACCAGCTGCCATCATGTCAGCGATTGTCTCGTTAACAAAGGTGAGAGTGTTGACGAGTAGAAGGCTGTCACTTTCTCGCGGGGGGACAAACAACCCCACAAATTCTGACAAACTACAACCATTGGAGGAATGGGCTGCCATCAGTCACGATGTGACCCAGAAGTTAATTGACAGCATTTCAGGGCAAATTGCACTGGGGTCAACACTGCAAATATTGACTCTGCATAAACTTCATGTACTTGTCAATTAAAGCATTTGACACTTATGGAATGCTAATTATACTTCAGTATACATTGTAACTACTGACAAAAAGATCTAAGAACACTGAAGCAACAAACTTTGTGGAGACTAGTACTTGTGATATTCTCAGAACTTTTGACCACAACTGTACTATATGGAAAACACTTTATTTACCTCTTACGCTGGCTGCAGACTGGCTGTGTGGCGTGAGCGTGGCGTTTCTGTTGCGTTTCAGTTGGGTGGCGGCTTCTGTCTTTGCACACCAGAAACGTGTCTGACGCGGCGCTGCTGCTGCTAGGTGACAGGTACAGGGAAGGCTATATCTCGGGACATAGACGCAGACAGACCAGTCTACATTTGGATTTGTGATGTGCTGCTCTTGCCATTATGACAACAATTTCAACTGTTATCACACACCTTTCAAACAGTGATAAATAAATATATACAGATTTGAGTAAAATATTTTTTCTGTCAAACTCAACGTCAGATTTACTGTGAAAA
Source organism: Umbra pygmaea (assembly GCA_016801145.1). Classification (NCBI taxonomy): domain Eukaryota; kingdom Metazoa; phylum Chordata; class Actinopteri; order Esociformes; family Umbridae; genus Umbra; species Umbra pygmaea. The sequence goes on from JACXGM010007592.1 coordinate 14,086, forward strand.
CTGTTTGAGAACACTAGCGATATATTCCCTACTGACACAAATGCCTTTTAATTAAATATGGAGGTTAAAAACATGTAATTTGTTTAAAGTTTTGACAAGTTAGATATGCACAAAGATTGATATGTCCATTCGCCAATGCACAATGTTAAAGTTCTGTAGTCTAATGTGATGATAAATTATAAACCCTACTTATTCATTATATGTAACGCATATACTGTAGCTATAAACTAGTTAACCCTTGTGAAGACGTTTCTATTTAAAATGGGTCGCATTTCCGTGATTGCCTCCCTATCTGGTACCCTGGAAATCCAGAGTTCTCGCGAGAGCACAATTTGAATTTGCTCAGCAAGTTACTCTGGCACCGATTAATTCTGCTCATTAACTATGCCCTTGTAGCCGAGCTGCACCAATCACATCGGTGTATCTGATATAGGTGTGCCAGAGGTGTGTTAAACAGATGACGACACGACAGCGCTGCAACCTCGAAGTCAATCGCTAAGGATTAACACCAGTTGTTTAAAACGACTTTGGCCACTACAATGAACGAGTTAGACTTGGCTTTTTGTCAGAAAGAGGAACAGAAGACGGCGCTCGAATCGTTCCTTTTTTATAAAAGGATGTTTTTGCTGTTTTGCGACCTGATACGGCAAGATTTTTATCTACTAGTTAGTTCCGCCATAGGGGCTTAGCGAAAATATCCTCCGGATTTGGGGCTGGATTTTTCCAGGCTACCTATCTGGAAGAGAGATCTCTAAAACTCTGATAAATAAATATATCCTGATTTGATTACAGCAAAGACAACGTCGGCAGTATTGATAGCAAAATTGGCTACAGTATTGACAGGTGCAATATTTGAAAATCTATAATTATTTATTATTTTTTTAATTACATTTATATGTGCATTTGTCAAAACCTAGAGACTTTCAAACTTAAATTTTTTTTAAATTAAATGTATTCTTGTCAAAATGTGTAAAATAAACATCTTTTCGTATGCTATTTTGCCTGGAAACGCTTCCAACACGCTTGCCTGTTGCGTGAAAAATAGGCGTCGGTCCTATTTCTAGCATGCAAGCGTTTTCTTGTAAACATGCACCTCAAATAACATAGGAGGAGGATTAAAATCCTTCCTCATAAATGCAATTCTTAAATATATACTAGGGGTGGTACGGTTCATGAAAAAACATCTGAACCGTTCAGTTCCCTTGTCTTGGTTAGGAGCGTGTGTACACTGCTAATTTGCACAAACCACTTACTGCTGTTGTGCCCACTTTCAACATCTATGTTAAAACACCAGATATGACGAGCGGGATGAGCCTGACAAATGCAACACATGGCAGCTGATTGGACAAACGCGTCACGTGGGTCTGGCTGCTTCCGAATCTCAAAACAGATTAATGGCGTCTCGTTCTGAATACAATCTCACATTTTACAAAAATAGTTCACCGAAATGTGTTTGTGAAAACATTTTTAGCGAGAAAAAGGCCATACGTTGCTGAATCTGTCTTCATTTCAGATCAACAAATGTCAGTTTAAAAGATTTTTGCCCAATTTTGAGAGGCGGAGAGCCGAGCCGACCGCTCCTCAACGGTGGAGTGTGGAGTGCTGCAGGTCACGTGTATTTTTTAAGAGCTGCACTAAAGTTGGCAGTGTCATAAATGCAAGTTGATATTTCAATTGGTATTCAGTAATATTTCAATCTTCATGTGCTAAAAAGGCACATAAGTTCCTTTAAATGGTAATACAGCCCAATTTTTTGCCAAATAAATGAGAAGTTTGTTGAAATCATCAACGTCTTCCCTCTTGCTGTATCAAAATGTCACCTACCTTTCCTCAGAGATGGTCACAATAATTTGCTTAAAGTCAAGTCAAATTCCGTTTGTGCATGACTACATGATAACTATTTTTTATACTCAGTCCCTTCAGAAAAACATGATTATGCGATCGCATAATTCAATGCATAATGCAGATTTCCTTGCAAAATATCCGGGGCTTGCATGATTAAATAATCCCTGCATATTCATTGCAAAAAGTCACTTATATCTTAGCAGAATGTTGTTGCCACTGGAACGTTATGAAGTGATGTACAGGTCCTTCTCAAGAAATTAGCATATTGTGATAAAGTTAATTATTTTCCATAATGTAATGATAAAAATTAAACTTTCATATATTTTAGATTTATTGCACACCAACTGAAATATTTCAGGTCATTTATTGTTTTAATACTGATGATTTTGGCATACAGCTCATGAACCCAAAATTCCTTTCTCAAAGAATTAGCATATTTAATCTGACCAATAAAAGAAGTGTTTGTAATACAAAAAAAAGAAGAAAAAGTCAACCTTCAAATAATTATGTTCAGTTATGCACTCAATACTTGGTCGGGAATCCTTTTGCAGAAATGACTGCTTCAATGCGGCGTGGCATGGAGGCAAACAGCCTGTGGCAGCCTGAGGTGTGATGGAGGCCCAGGATGCTTCGATAGCGGCCTTAAGCTCATCCAGAGTGTTGGGTCTTGCGTCTCTCAACTTCCTCTTCACAATTTCCCACAGATTCTCTATAGGGTTCAGGTCAGGAGAGTTGGCAGGCCAATTGAGCACAGTAATACCATGGTCAGTAAACCATTTACCAGTGGTTTTGGCACTGTGAGCAGGTGCCAGGTCGTGCTGAAAAATGAAATCTTCATCTCCATGAAGCTTTTCAGCAGATGGAAGCATGAAATGCTCCAAAATCTCTTGATAGTAGGGCTGTGCAATTAATCAAATTTTGATCGCAATTTCAATTTCAGCTCCTAACAATCACAAAAACATTGTAATCGAGAAAGAAATTGTATTTTGTACTTTGCATTTTCTAAGAAGTCTTACGATCTGTTCGAATGACACACACAAGCGCATTTTGTCCCTCCCAAAACCGAAAGCGAAACTCACTCAGTCGTCTATTAAAGACACATTTTACAGTGTAACTACATATCCATCGTGCGCGCAGGCACAAAAAAATAACATGACGTTGTATACTTTTTAGCCAAAGATGAGTGACCCATTAGAACATTTGAGAACGACATTTCTAGAATGTTGTTGCATACTTTGGACAAGCGTTAAAATTTGCCATCTCGCCACAACTTTACCAGAGTTGCTCTGCATGCTTTATATGAGAAATGCTGTGCAGTAGTGGTGACAAAGGCAGAGTATTGATCTATGGTCTACAGTATTTTATTTTACAGCAAGGTGATTGCAGCAGCTCCATGAGTTTACCTCACAGCAACTCAGGTACTTTGTTTGTTTGTTAGTTAGCTTATCAGCTTTGTCTGTTTGAGTCTTGTTTAGGATATTTTATTTGTCCTTGCAGCGTTGTTTATTGAAACATTTTTCTTTATTATTAGATTGCACATCTCTACCGCAACGAAAATAACGACACACCACTATTGAGCAGTTAATCACGTTATAGTTCTTGGTTTCATTAGCACAGGTGTAGTAGAGCCATGTATTACTTTTGAACAATTATTCTACCGACTGTAGAGCCATGCATCGTGTTACTTCTATTCAGTAGTTTGTTTGAACTGCTGTTTGCGATTCTACAGCAGACTTAATTAAGCACAGTGATCGTGCGCACATAAAAAACCTGCAGGCAAAAAATTTAATAAGATACGTTTAGAAGTGTTAAGTTATTTATATTTATTATATTAAATAAATTATTTGCAAATATAATTGAAAGACATTGCTGTCTAATCAAATCCAAACGTTCAAACAAACGATGTGTGCTGGTCACCCTCAACAAAGTCAGAAAATGCACCCACTCCTGACGTCAGAATATTTTCACAGATTTTCAAAATCCACGAGTAATCAATTTAAATAATCGTGATTTCAATATTGACTAAATAAATCGTGATTATGATTTTTTCCATAATCGCGCAGCCCTACCTGATAGCTAGCTGCATTGACCCTGCCCTTGATAAAACACAATGGACCAACACCAGCAGCTGACATGGCACCCCAGACCATCACTAACTGTGGGTATTTGACACTGGACTTCAGGCATTTTGGCATTTCCTTCTCCCCAGTCTTCCTCCAGACTCTGGCACCTTGATTCCCGAATGACATGCAAAATTTGTTGTTGTTTTGTTGTGCTGCTTCTCTGTAGCCCAGGTCAGGCGCTTCTGCCACTGTTTCTGGTTCAAAAGTGGCTTGACCTGGGGAATGCGGCACCTGTAGCCCATTTCCTGCACACGCCTGTGCACGGTGGCTCTGGATGTTTGTACTCCAGTCCAGACTTAGTCCACTGCTTCCGCAGGTCATCTAAGGTCTGGAATCGGTCCTTCTCCACAATCTTCCTCAGGGTCCGGTCAGCTCTTGTCGTTGGGCAGCGTTTTTTGCCACACTTGTTCCTTCCCACAGACTTTCCACTAAGGTGCCTTGATACAGCACTCTGGGAACAGCCTATTTGTTCAGAAATTTCTTTCTGTGTCTTACTCTCTTGCTTGAGGGTGTCAATGATGGCCTTCTGGACAGCAGTCAGGTCGGCAGTCTTACCCATGATTGCGGTTTTGAGTAATGAAACAGGCTGGGAGTTTTTAAAAGCCTCAGGAATCATTTGCAGGTGTTTAGAGTTAATTAGTTGATTCAGATGATTCGGTTAATAGCTCGTTTAGAGACCCTTTTCATGATATGCTAATTCTTTGAGATAGGAATTTTGGGTTTTCATGAGCTGTATGCCAAAATCATCAGTATTAAAACAATAAATGACGTGAAATATTTCAGTTGGTGTGCAATTAATCTAAAATATATAAAAGTTAAATTTGTATCATTACATTATGGAAACTAATGATCTTTATCACAATATGCTAATTTCTTGAGAAGGACCTGTATATATATATATATAGTATATACCAGTCTACATTACTTGTTAAACATTTTAAATCTGTCACACTGGTGTTGAATTTGTTGTGAGGAGAGAAACGGAGACCAGAGCAGGGAGGAGCGTTCTTGATGTTTAATGAATGGAGAAGAGAGAGGAATGGTCTGTACTGGAACAACTAATACACATCGTTCGACGGAACTGCACAACGTCTATATATAATAGTACTATGTTCTTAACTGTGGCATAGACACGTCTAATACATATAGTGTACGCCTGGTTCAAACAATGATACATACCTACTGTATGACACATAACGAGTTAAAGGCTCAATTAACTATGTGTACGCTTACGAAATATATAGAGTATACAGCACAGCTCCGATCTTACAATTTCCTCCCTACATCTCCTCTCCTCTGACAGGAGTGTAACACTCACAATCATCCGCGCCGACCATCTAGAACGCTGGGACTAAATAGCCATCTTGATTACACATTACGCACAGGTGTGGGTATTTATCCATGCACCGTTCATGCGCAATCATTGCCGTTATTTGTTAATAATTCATTATAAACAAGTAATTTCCAACAGTGATAGATATTTGCAACATTGGTAATGGCTTGAATATTTATTTTAGTACATTTAATGCCACCTTGATGAATTAATATCAAAAACATGAAAATCCTTGGGTTTTCTAAAGCTTTTGACAAGTAGTGTGTGAATATAAATTACCCAGATAACAAAGAGTTGACCGGTGGTTTGCTCATCGGTCCACAGGCGGTCCGCTGGCAGCATAATTGGTGGGTGAGCTGTCCACCGGCGGTCTGCCGGCTGGTCAGGAGTGTTTTAGACAGAGGTACTCCAGAAGCCATACACACCCGCGCTGTTGTTCAAGTTGGTCCATCATCTGCTTATATGCTACTGCACTGTATATCCTAGGATAGGCTTATGTTCTGGAGTTCTATTGCTACTGTAAAATATTTTAAACAATTTTGAAAATTGGTAACAATCACATTCAAATATAATACAAAGCACATTAAAAGTTGTTGAAATTAAAAATTTAATTCAGTTATAAAATATATTTTAAAGAAAATATTGGAAGGCTTTTTATTTCAGAAAATATTTCAAATCCGAAATATTGACCACCTCCTAACCGAGGAGCAAGCCGCCCCGCGGACCGCCAGCTATATGCTACAGCTGGTCCACATGCGGCCCGCCAGCTCTCCGCTATCTGGGAATATAGGAGGAAGCAATGTGAATTTTTTTATAAATCTAAATCCTTTACTAAATAAAATATATAATATCTAATATCAAATACCACTGATTAGATTGGGGGAGTAATTGGGGTAATTAGTGTGCCATCAATGTATGCAATGTATCTGAGAAATTTTTTAGTACTTTGGTATTTTAATACTTTAGTACTGTACACTCTCTTCTTTGCCTATGTCTGAACAAAAACATTAGTATATCCATCTATGGAGAAACAAACATTTATTTAGGCTACAACTTTTGGCCACAAGACAATGACCAGTCACACTAACATTAGCCAGCTAACAATATCTGTGATGAAATTAGAGGGTTGGCCTAGCTAGTACTGTTGGACTACTGTTTATAGCTACTGTACTGATCAGCCGCGGTCGGTGGATCTTAATTGGGGAGGACGGGCTCGTATTACGCTCGGAACCGGAGTGAATGGAATGGTGCGCAACGAACAAAACCAATTGTTTTTTTGATTTGCACACATTCCATTCACTCTGGTTCTGAGCGTAATACGAGGCCGTCCTCCCCAATTAAGATCCACCGACCGCGGCTGGTACTGATATTAGGTACCAAGCAATAGCTTGTGTTTTGTTTGTAAAATAAATTAACAGCATTGATGTAGCAAATACATTATCTGTCATTTTACTGTTGCCATTTAATCATAGCCTTGTACTTTCACATAAAAAAGGAAATAAAATGGATTTCAGAAAAAAATTACTTAAAGCTACATTGTGTAACCCGGGATTTCCACTAACTGCGGAACGGCTGCAGATCGGCTCCGCTGTGTGTCGGCTCCGTGCTCCGCCATCATTCAATACCCACCAGGTCCGTATTGGTTGCGGAACGGCTGACAGTGAATATACGAGGACCCTCGCGAATTCACGTATGATCGCGCGATATAACAGCATATATACTGTACTGAGTTGCTGCGGAGCTCTCCGGCATCCGGCAGAAATAGAAGCTCTGCGTATCTGCTCCGCAGGGTTGCGGATCACCGGAGCTGGGACGGAGTCGGAACGCAGCCGTTCCGCAGTCAGTGGAAATACAAACATTGACTTTAATGGAAACCTATTGACTTCGCCGCCGTTCCGGAGCGGATCCGCAGCCGTTCCAGAGTTGGTGGAAATTGCCGGTCAGAATTGCACCCATCTAGCAGTGAAATTGTAGCAACTGAATACTACTTTCTAGCCCCTCCCACTATTATGCCAGCAACGTGAACTCGGATTTGTTTCTTTTTTCAAAACAATAGCGCTCGTTTTAATTCACTGCAATAATCATTGTTCATTTTATTATAAAGCTAGTGAATTGTAACCAAATGCAATTGTATTATGTGTAAAGAAACAATAAGAGCATGTGATAGCAAAAATCAATAATTGAACATGTTTATAATAACTTTTTGTTAAAAACAGTAACACATACGTTGCACACAATTTGATTGAATATATTGTCAGTGTCTCATGTGAAAACACAATTACATTTGAAAAACATTCACTAGAGTCTGTTTTATCCAACAAAAGACTTAATTTTTGAAACACATGAAAATGGACACACTACCTATGTAATGAATAATGAACTATTATTTTGAAATGGAAAATCAGAGTTTGTGATGCTGGCATAATATAGTGTTGGCAGGGGAATGGTTCTTGCCTATAGCTAGGGCCTGCACTGCCATTACATGTCCTTGAGAATATGCATGATCCTCCATCTTAAACAGGCTTTCAAATCTGCCGGCAGTCGTGAGTAATCTCCCGCTGGCTTCGTCACGGTGCCACTGAGTGTAAAAGTGTGAAAAGCGGAGCTTGAATTTCCAGGTATGTTCCTCTTTGGATAATGTATTTTAAAGATGGAGGCCCAACATGGCTGCCGCGATTCGAGCGACTCCATTGTATGGATTCTGAATGGAAGATGAGAATACGTTGATTAGTTGGTGGACGTAATTACACATGAATCAGCACATATTTTTGAAAGAATAAAGGGTTTTTTGCTAAGAGTCAACTAAAAAAATACACAATGTAGCATTAAATATGTTCAGGGGGGCTGAGATTAAAAACATGAAGGATGAAGCGCCGCCTATGGTCTTGACCATAGATTTGGAACTGCTGCTCTAGTGGGGCAAAACCATTTAATGTGGTTTAAGTTAGAAAACACAATAAATACTGTCCTGAAGTTTCTAATTTCAAGGTTGTTAGAAATTACATAGGGACAAGACTAAGAAATAAATCACAACAACCCAACACTTTCTGATTCATTTCAGACCCTTAACAACCGTGGTTTTCTACCTTCATCTGCAACTTCTATTGTTTGGGCAAAGGCAAAACTTCCACCTGTGGTCCTTAGCAGAGCCGGCCCAGCCACTAAGCGACCTTTGCAATTGCAAAGGGCCCCGTGGCCAGCAGAGGGCCCCCTAGAGTCACTGCTAGCTGAAAAAAATCACACATCAAAAGTAACATAACATAAATAAATAAAAATAAATGGGCCTACAGTGCTCTTTATCAGGCATCATGATAAGGACAT
>JACXGM010007593.1:0-30272 GCA_016801145.1 Umbra pygmaea
GCTGTAGGTAGTGAGAAAGGTCCAGTGTTCAGTCTGATGCTGTAGGTAGTGAAAAAGGTCCAGTGTTCAGTATTATAATGGCTGTAGGAGGAGAGACAGGTCCAGTGCTCAGTCGGATGGCTGTAGGTGGTGAGACAGGTCCAATGTTCAGGCTGATACTGTAGGGGATGAGACAGGTCCAATGGCTGTAGGTGGTCAGACAGGTCCAGTGTTCATTCTAATGGCTATAGGTGGTGAGACAGATCCAGTGTTCATTCTGATGGCTATAGGTGGTGAGACAGGTCCAGTGTTCATTCTGATGGGGATAGGTAGTCAGACATGTCCATTGTTCAGTCTGATGGCTATAGCTGGTCAGACAGGTCCAGTGTTCATTCTGATGAGGATAGGTAGTCAGACAGGTCCATTGTTCAGTCTGATGTCTATAGGTGGTCAGACAGGTCCAGTGTTCGTTCTGATGGGGATAGGTAGTCAGACATGTCCATTGTTCAGTCTGATGGCTATAGCTGGCTGATACTGTAGGGGGTGGCTGATACTCTAGGGGGTGAGAGAGGCCCAGTGTTCAGACTGATGCTGTATGTGGTCAGACAGGTCCAGTGTTCATTACGATAGCTATAGGTGGTGAGACAGGTCCAGTGTTCATTCTGATGGGGATAGGTAGTCAGACAGGTCCATTGTTCAGACTGATGGGTGTACGTGGTCGGACAGGTCCAGTGTTCAGTCTGATGGCTGTAGGTGGTCAGACAGGTTCAATATACTAACTGATGGCTGTAAGGTGGTCAAACAGGTTCAGTGTTCAGTCTGATAGTTGTAGGTGGTCAGACAGGTCCAGTTTTCAGTCTGATGGTTGTAGGTGGTGAGACAGGTGAAGTGTTCAATCTGATGACTATAGGTGGTCAGACAGGTCCAGTGTTCAGTCTGATGGCTATCGGTATTCCGTCTGATGGCTGTTGGTGGTGAGACATGTCCAGTGTTCATTTTGTTGGCTGTAAGGTAGTCAGACAGGTCCAGTGTTCAGTCTTTTACTGTAGGTGGTGAGACAAATCCAGTGTTCAGTCTGATATCTATAGGTGGTCAGACAGGTCCAATTTTCATTCGGTTGGTTGTGGGTAGTGAGACAGGTCCAGTGTTCAGTCTAATGCTATAGGTGGTGAGATGGTCCAGTGTACAGTCTAATGGCTATAGGTGGTGAGACAGGTCCAGTGTTCAGTCTAATGCTGTAGGTGGTCAGACAGGTCCAGTGTTTAAGTCTAAAGCTATAGGTGGTCAGACAGGTCCAGTGTTCAGTATGCTGGCTTGCAGAAAGAAGCAAACTCCAAGTCTTTTGGTGTGAGAACACATGCTTCAATATCATCCAGCTGACTGATGGAAAAAGCAGTGTGCGATTCTGCGTGTGTCTAAAAGTGTGTGTGAGCGTGCATGCATGCATCTGTATGTGTGTGTGTGCGTCTGCTGAAGTGGGAAAAGGCAGGGCTTAGTCTACCCAAACTAATTATCCTTTTGTGACAGAGCTAGTGGGGAGGTCATGAGAGCCTGAGAGATTGACAGGCCCACTGTGATTGGTTCACCCTGTTGACAGCCCTGAGAGGACCAGAGTGTCAGTGTCAGCCAGGATCAGGCCCACTGAGGAGAAACAGCCATGAAGCTTGGACTCTTGTCTTTCTCTGTGTTTGTCTTCATGTTTAAATATATTTTTGTTATCTCCCCCTTTCGTTCTGTTTCTTTTTTTTCCTCTTACCCCGTCTCTTTCCCTCTTTTTGTCTCAACTTTCTCTTTTTCTTTCTCACACACTCTATTTGACCTCTATGCAGGGCCAGTTCTAGCTGGGGGCAAACACTGGTCCCCTGGCAACAATATATTATGCCGGCAACACAAACTCGGATTTCTCTTTTCAGAATAACAGCGCTTATTTTAATTTATTGCAATAATCATTGTGAATTCATTACAAAGCTAATTAAATAAATTGAATTAAAATTCATTAAATACAGTAACAAATATGTTGAACACAGAATTTGATTGAATATATTGTAAGTGTTTCATGTGAAAACATGATTAAATTTGAAAAACATTTACTAGAGTATGTTTTTTCTAACAATAGACTAATTTTAGCAACACGTGAACATGGACCCACTACCTATCTATCCAATGAATTAACAATGATTATTGCAGTGATTTATGAGTGCTATTATTTTGAAAAGATAAATCACAGTTTGTGTTGCCGCATAATCTAGTGTTGCCAGGCGAACAGTGTTTGCCCCTAGCTAGCTTTTTCCTTCTCTCTTTCCCTCCGTTTTTGTACTTGCTCTCCAGTCAGGTCCTTATCTTATTTACCTTCTGTAGGCTTTTAGAATCACCAGGAGTATCAGGTATGAGCATCACGTTGTGACGGAGTGAATGCTTGTTCACAAGTAAACTGACCTGTTCAACTTTGGTAACACGAAATCACACAATGCTATGAGGTGGTTCACACACCTAGTAGTTCTGTACCTTGCTAAACATTTCCATTACAGTTGCTGTCTGTGCGGTCCATTCCTACACCGCCGGACCTCCTGTCCTCCTCAATCTTTCATGTCACTAGCCACCACTGGCAAGGAGAACCCAGGAATGTTGCTAATTGGCTCCTAAGATGGGTTGCCAAGGTGGATCAAAGCTTGACTGTTCATGTTAAAAATGTTTTTTGACCAATTATAGTCAAACGTGAAGTTCGATCAAAAGTTTTGTTATATTTGTCTTACCTTGAAATGTGTCTGAAGGCCAGTAGTGGCACTGATTTTGTTACAATGCAATGTAACCTTAAACATTTAGAATTTTGGATGCTACCATGGCAAGAGGAATTTGACAAAAACATGAAGTTAGACATAAAGTTAGACATAAGGCAGGGGTCAACAACCCTGGTCCTGGAGAGCTACCGTCCTGTAGGTTTTCACTACAACTGCACATAATGTAGCCTCATTCAACTTATCAACCAGCTAATTATTAGAATCAGGTGTGCTAGCCTAGGGTTGGAGTGAACACCATTAGGACGGTAGCTCTCCAGGACTAAGGGGATGACTACAAACCATTTTAAACACTCCCAATACAACGAGGGAAAGATATCATCATCTCTGGCCTCATTTCATGCCATTGGAAGGACTCTGATCATTTAATACACAGTCATAATTTAGACATCAGGCTGAAAGCTCACTACACTAAGGAATGTGTCATGTTTTGTAAGAAAGGTATTTTGGCAGAAACCTGCTTTCTTTTCAAGGGATGATTTACATCCAATCCATATCCAACAACAATAACGTCTGTTAAAAGACTGAATGCCTGTTACTTGGCATGACGGCAGTAGAGTACAAGCCTTCATTCAACCTATACACACCAAGCCCAGACTAGGGAGAGAACCATCAATCTCTGAAGCGAAGCGGAAGTAACCGGAAGCCTATCACAGTAAATGTTTTAAGCGAGTTTCCTCGTAGTGAGAGCAGCCTTTTTGAAATGTCACTGAGACTATTGAGCATCACATCACTTGTTTCTCATCAATAATTTTAAGTAACATTCTAGACAGTTTTTTCCAAGTAGTTTATAAACTGAAATCTCCTGGGAACAAGGAAGTGTGTAAGCCAAGGAATGCTGAATGGGAATAAAGGAAGTAATTAAGTCCACCTTTATATTTTTAAAGAGCACTCTGATATACAGAGGCAATAAAAAAAGCTAGAAAGTAACATTAATTAATTTTGCCACCAAACAGCCCTGACCCGTCAAGGCAAGAACTTCACTAGACCTCTGAAGGTGTGCTGTGGTATCTAGCACCAAGATATTAGTAGCATATCCTTTAGGTCCTGTAAGTTGCGAAGTGGGGTCTCCATGGATCGGATTTGTTTGTCCAGCACATCCAATAGATGCTTGATTGGATTGAGATCAGGGGAATTTGGAGGCCAAGTCAACACCTTGAACTCGTTATTGTGTTTCTCAAACCATTCCTGAACCATTTCTGCCTTGTGGCAGGACACATTATCCTGCTGAAAGAGGCCAGTGCCATCAGGGAATACTGTCTATGAAAGGGTGTACATGGTCTGCAACAATGCTTAGGTAGGTGGTACGTGTCAAAGTAACATCCACATGAATGGCAGGACCCAAGGTTTCCATAAAGAACATCGCCCAAAGCATCACACTGCCTCCGCGCTGGCTTACTTTCTTCCCATAATGCATCCTGGTGCCATGTGTTCACCAGGTAAACTGGTGTGCAGTACACTGATGGTCCATAACTGTATATCACTGTATCCCCATTTTAGCCCTTTTGATACCTTGATTAAATGCATTACCAACATAAATATATGGATGGCAGAACATTTCTTTCAACATTGGGAAAACAATTTTCGTTATTGATGCCAAAGCCCAAAGAGAGAATCAGACAGCCCATTGTACTCTTTATACCTTAATATGACACACCAATTTAAAAACATGTATGTGTGATGTTAGAACTCAATTTTGATGCTTATATAAAATGTGATCCATTCTGACTTTTATCACTTAAGAAATATTACAAAGGTATCTGTTAGAACACCACTGAGATGCTGGTGCATTCTTTAATCAATAGCAGGGCTTATTTATTGGCTTTTACGTCTGTCTAGGGTTATCCAAAGCTAGAATTAATTCAGAAAGGAGCAGCATAATTTGTGCCAACGTCCAAGAGGAGAGAACACATTACACCTTTTCAAAAAGTTTTCTTGAATAAATATTATTTTACTCTTGTATTTGTTTTTATTAATTCTCATTCACATTAAATGATATCTTAACCGTTGTTATTTACTATTTTATATTTGTTTTAAGTCACTTTTACACAATGGCTTTGGACAGTAACTCTTTGGCCCTTTTGACCTGTTAAGAACTTTGTAAATTCTTTGTTAGATTTGTGCTGTATAAAGTTGGATTGAATTTGGATGAACTACTAAATAACTAACTATTGTAGTAGTATAGTATTTGGTTACTTCACACAGTTATCATTTCAGTGGCATTTGATATCGCTGCACCTCCCTTGTTAATAAATTAGTAGAAGAAGTAAATAAAGTGAAAGTGATACAATGTTCTTCTATTCTTACAAGTACATTGTATTATGTATCACATGAATGGTTTATTTCAGATTAATTTGATAACGTGTTACTAGGTTCCAAATATCAAGCCTATTATTTGACATGATGCAGGTAGTAATTTAAAGCCTGAGTGAAGAATGGAATGATCTCTCATATCATAATAGGGAGCCTACTATTGGTTGACAGCGTGTGAACTTCCTAAGAGGAAAACAAGGATGAAGACCAAATACTGTAATGTCTGAGTTGTTAAGTGGTATCAATATCATGTCTGATAAAAAGATTGCATCACCAGTGCTTGTTACCATAATTTAAATTGACAACGAGTGAATATTAATAAAGCTGTTAAATAAAACAGATAAAATATGTAAGTCAGAATATTAATTAATAATTAAATTAATAATTATGAATAGAAGCTTTAAAAGAAGTATGAAAATCTTACAACCTACCAACTTTACCAGCCTTCTGAAAAAGATTTCACTTTGGGCCTTTAAAACTCCCCATACTCAGTTGTGCTTACTGTATGAAGAAAAAATACAAAACATGTAAAACGTTTGTGATAATTATTGGTTTTGTTAATCCATTCATGTTACATTTGTAAGAACTATGACTGGGAGGAATTAAAGTGTGTACATAGAGTATCTTTAAGTTTGAATGAATTCTTTGAGCCCTATGAATTATAAAACCCATGGAGAGCACAGACCTCGTAATGAAGCTGTACGAACAACTGGATAGACTTAATATTTAAAGACTCTACATCCTTTTGTGGAAAAGTCATCAGGCCATTAAAGATTCAGATGGTGCAATATTCTAACGTCAAACGGCCTGCAGGAAATCTTGAGAACACAAGGGTATCTCTAGGGTTCATTCTGTGACTTTTTGGAATGAGAAACTGGCATGCAAATTGTAGTTGGCTAGGGAACTCCAATATGCTAAGTTGTTGATTTGTATATATTCAAAATATTCTAGACAAGAAAAAGAATTGCTTCTTATGTTTGCTAGCACAGTGAGACATGAATTAGACAAAATACATATAGTTACTAACTAGATATTGTTGTTCATATTGTTTTATCTGACATGAGTAAGATTGCTTGGCTTAGGGCCCATGGCCAAAGTCTGCTCCAGCATCTAACTTATGCACTTACTGTATGAATGTTTTTTGCTTGCTATACATTCAATCAAATATATGATATTAGTAAACAGATGTCTTATTCCATCAGATGAGTAAGGTTTTTCCTCAATGTCTTTCACAAAACACACATTTTGCATGCTGAAATAATTTTACCTTTTGCAATCTCTGTGCATTTTGATTGAATATGCATAAGCTCTACATAGTTGAACATTTTGAACTATGATGACAGAGGAGAAAGTAATGTTAAACTGGATATTGACTCTTTGCATGATTTTTACTCCATTGAACCCCAAATGAATTGTCACAACTCAGGTTGTGGTAGGTGTCTATCAGGACCTAATTCACTGAATGCTTGACATAATTTCCCACCAATCACCTGTCTTGTTTTCTGTTCATGATTATCAGCTGTCAGCAAACCATTCATTACACTGTGTATTTATTTCTCTGCCCATTTGAGCAGTAGCTTTATAAGTCTGCCTTAGCAGCATTTGTTGTTTTGTTAATCCTGTTATGATGTCCATCAGGCGTGTATGCTTCACTCTCTCATTTGGCACCACGCTATGTGTGCTATAAATATTTGTCCTGCAAAGGTTTATAGTTTTTCCTGATAGCTAAAACACGAAAAGTGAATGCTCAGACCAAAGCGTCGAAACCGTAACGTTTGCATGCATTTGGTACACTCAGGCACCAAATGAATAAACACAATGTCGGCATGGCACCGTAAACAATTCTGTAACACACGGTGCAAAACACTACACACATCGTGCTTGTCTTACACACATTGGCCAATGATGAAACACTCTGCAGTCAGCACGTCCATTCAATAGTTAAAACACACACGACATTAGCAACACCACCGCACACACAGTAAAACACTTAACCTGTAACTGAACACCAATCAGTCACTATATATAATTCAGATGTGAGCACCTGTCGTGAGACAATCGTGAATATGGAGGCTGAAGGACCAAGGGGAAGGAGAAGATGAGGAAGAGACGGGAAGAGGGAGAGGAGAACGAGGAAGAGACTGGTAAAAACCAGTCATCGGGACTGAAACATCATTGGCCAAAGGGCCATCGAGAACGTCGCTGGGCAGTGCGGGGGCAACATCACCATGTGTGCTGCCATTAGTGGTCAGGGGGTCCTCCATCACCATGTCACCCTGGGTCCCTACAACACTGCACACATACTGACATTTCTGCATGCACTACATGCCGCGGTCACATAGGATGGACCAGGGCAGCCCATGTTCGTTGTCATCTGGGATAATGTCAGTTTCTACCGGGCTGCTCTGGTCCGGGACTAATTCGCCAACCACGACCATTTCATGTTGCTGTACCTGTCCCCTTATTCCCCGTTCCTCAACCTGATAGAGGAATTATTTTCGGCATGGCGGTGGAAGGTCTATGACCGCCTACCACATGCACGCGTGCCACTCCTGCGAGCAATGGAGGAGGCATGCGGAGAAATCGAGGTGGGGTCGATCCATGGGTGGATACGCCACGCCTGGCGATATTTTCCCCATTGCCTGGCAAGGGAGAACATCGCCTGTGATGTGGATGAGGTGACGTGGCCTGACCCCAATCACCGGAGTGATCCCTGACTTGTAATGGGAGTTGTTGTGCTACCTGTACAATATATCACTGAGGCTTGGTTGCGGGAATAAAAACGGTTTAATACTACAAATGACAGAAGTGTCTTGAGTAAAGTTGACCAGTGTGTTGTGTATGTTTGACTGTTTATTTTTCATGTGCATGTGTGTTCCCTATCGATCTGAAGAGGGCCTTTTGAAGTCAGAGTGTTACGTTTTGATTGCAGAGTGGCAGTTCTGACATGGCAGTTAGATGTTAATCTCCAAGTGTTGTATGTCGTTGTGTCCCTGAGCAAGGCACTTTACCCTAAGTTGCTCCAGGGCGATGTCCCTGTATTCACTGTAAGTCGCTCTGGTTAAGGGGGTCTGCTACATGACTGAAATGTAAATGTACAGTTTGATATTTTGGGCTTCACTGTTGCTGTCACATCCGGCCCTGGGTGGGCTGGAATGGACATAAGACTGAGACATGGACTCGTTTAGATAACTATTTATTGTGTTATATGACCTAATGCTGCAAATTCAAGAAATGACCATTTTCAGTTCTTTACAACCTTTTCAAACCTGATGGGAGCCTTCTGTATTATTACCACACCATGCTCTACAATGAAGCCTGGTGGGAGTCATCTGTAACATTACCCCATCATGCTCCACAATGAAACCTGGTGTGAAGGGTATATGCAAACATGGAAGGTGAGAAAGAGAAGGGGTGGTGGGTGAGCGCTATTTCCTGTACATCAACAAGGAGAATAAAGACATGGGCATGTGGATGGACAGACGTTATCTGACCCAGAGCTATAACTGGGCATCTACAAAGCAGGCAAGTCATTGCTGTGTGCCCACAAACATAATGTAAAGAATTTTACAGATATTTTGTGTATGGCCTAATAGGATCATGCAGTGTAATTCTGAATGGATTTAATTTATTGTATGTTAATTTTCTAACCAGCTCTTTAGAAATAGATCATAAAATAACTTTTAAGGGGTGACTTAGCCAGTCCCAGAGTGTACTTTGTTGATGTGCAGAAACTGTTTCAAAATTAGCATGGTGCTAATTGCGCATGAGCTAGCAACCATTACTCTTCCTAAATTCACAGTACCGTTCAGTATAGTATATGCTTGGTTGTAAACTGGAAAGTGAAATTTGGACTGTACCTGCTTTGTAGTTAAATATGTGGTTAACAAATGTTGGTCAAACCATGAATCTACAGTACATCACAGTTTTCCAGCCAATAGAACTGAAAGATTTGATAAGAGTTCTGCATTTTTAATTGGTCTTATTCATCACATGAAAACCAGGTCTATTTATATGAATGATGGATCTTCCGTTGCCAGCCATTCTATTCTTGCTGCATATTAATCAACTTTGAATTGATTTGTTGCGTATTAACTTCATCCATTACATAAAAGGTGCAAGAGGGGGATTTACTTGATCATGGTTATGAGATTTTTCATTCATGATTAGACATTAAACTATGATCCTTGGTAGTTATTTTTGGAAACATAGCCAGACGTGATCTAATTATGTTAAATGACGGGAAACTAATTAATTTAAGATGCCATAATGTTACAGGTACAATATGTCATCCCATGTCTGAAACCCAAATCATTGAGGTTCAGTGAATTCTGTTCCAAGTCTATTGGGGTCTTTGATAAATGAATTACTCAAATTGTTTCAGGGAGGTGATGTACTGAGTCAACAAAATAAATGGAAAGAGACTAGAGTTCTTTCACATTCAAAAATATTGATATTTCTTCCCTGACGTTGAATCACCTTTACACAGATGTACAGTTTTGCAGTGTATTCATTGTTTTGTTGTTCACAGCACTTATAGAGAAAAATTGTTCTATAAATTTTATCACAATGCTACAAAAAAACACATTAAAAACCAATATTGAAGATAAATACTTTAGAAATAAAGGTACAAATAAAAAAGAAACCCTGTTAGCATAAGTAACAACAATATTGTTAGGGTTTGCTAAGAGCACATCTATATAATTTATCTTAATTCTGGTGTAAACTACCCACATTTGTTTGTTCAATGAAACTAATAAGCAGTTTCCATACTGTATATAAGCATGTAAGTGATTTGTTAAAGGTTTTTACTATAAATCAAGAATACAAAAATACATAATGTGTGCAAATGGGGTAATATGACAACAAACATGCTCCCATAGAATCTAAGTCAACACAAATGTATTACTGTTGACTGTGCCAATTCCTAGCCCTGTTTATAAACCAGTGTTTTACAGGTTTGCATGTGTTCATTTGGAAATAGGTATTGCTATTTTAACATCTGTCATGGCTCCGCCCTCCTGAGCTGTTTTCCCTGTCTGTTTTGCATCAGTCCCTTCTTTCTGGTTCCCTTGTGTGTGTGTCCGTTCTGTTCTGTGTTTGTTTGTCCGTTCCAGTTCCGTTCCAGTTCCCATCTCGCACAAAGGCACCCATACCTGAGCACCCACAATCATCACAGATTCCCTGCACCTGCTGATCTGCCATACTTGGGCTGATTGCTGCTCTACTTCATAAGGGAGATGACAGCGATCAGTCCTTGCCGGATTATTGTACTACACAGTGCATAATGTCCCGAGACCCAATCCTAGTGCCTATCTGAGAATAGTGCCTTTTGTTCAGGTATACTTTTTCTAGCTAGTCTGAGTACTATGCATCTATGGTTTGATTTTTTGTTTATACTAATACCAGTTCTCTGTGTCTCTATCACCAGAACCTTCCCGTGACAGTAATCCATTCCCTGTGCACTTCTGGATCCCCCAGGACACCTGACCGTGCTCACCTGGATACATGCCTGATACCCCTGGACATCTGACCTTTCTTTATCTGGGAAACCTGCCCGTCCACGGAACCGGGTCTTCCAGTTCTGTTCAGTAACATCGAATTGTGAGTCTGGTCCTAGGGTTCCCAACTCCATTACCACAACTCATTTCAATAAACCACATTATTATTGTATTCACCACTGCCTTGTCCGCTTTTGGATCCACTTCTTATTCCTTCTGAGCCTTTCCCTGACAATATCTAATGTAATATAACAACCCCAATTCTGAAACAGTTGGAACAGTATAAAAATTGTTAAAATACTAACAAAAATAATTATTTGGAAAATGAAATTTACCCTGTATTATCTGTATTTTTTGTGAATTTAATTTATTTTAGAAAATATACACTCATTTAAAATTGGATGACTGCAACACCCTCAAAAAAGCTGGGACGGTTGACTGTTTACCACTGTTTAAAATCACCTTTTATTTTAATAACACTTATTAAGTATTTCGGCACTGAAGGCACCCGTTGTTTAAGTTTAGCAAGGGGAATTTTCCCCCATTCATCCATTAAGAATGTCCTCTGCTGTGCAACTCTACAGGGCCTTCGTTGCCTTATTTTCTGCTTCATAGTGTGCCACACATTCTCAATCAGAGACAGGTCAGGACTGCAGTTTGGCCATGCACTCTCTGCACTCTCTGCTAACACAACCATGTGCTTGTAATCCAGGCAGAATGTGGTTTGGCATTGTCTTGCTGGAAAATGCAGGGATGTCCCTGGAAAAGACTATGTCTGGATGGCAGCATATGTCGCTCCAAAATGTGTACCTATATTTCTGCATTAATGGTGCATTCACAGATGTGCAAATTACCCAGGTCATTTCAGGAATAGTTTGGTAAAACTTTGTCAGTCAACACCATTCGCCGCTGCATCCACAGATGCAAGTTAAGGCTTCACTATGCAAAGCAGAAGCCAGTCATCAACACTGTTCACAAGCGCGGCTGACTTCTCTGGGCGTGGTCGCATTGGAGATGGACAGTAACACAGTGGAATAATTATTTTTGTGGTCTGAGAGGTCAACATTTCAAATAGTTTTTGGATAAAAAAGCCATTGTGTTCTCCATGCCAAAGAGGAAAAGAACCATCCAAACTGTTATCAGCGTCAGTTCCAAATGCCAGTGTCTGTCATGGTATGCAGGGTTTCCCCAAAAAATGGGTTAAGGCGGTCGGGTCTGGTTGTCAATGCGGGGGTTGCAATTTCTTTTTCGAAATGCGCAACGGTGATCTTGTTCACTGTTTATTGCTGCACACTTAACATAGCACGATGACATTAAAATACCAGCAGATGGCGCTGGTCGGACACATATCACGCGTCACATTTACTTTTTTGGGACTTCTCAGTTTAGGCAGAAATCGGCGCTTGTCTGGGCGGCCGTCTTAATAACGAAGTGCTGCGGGAAACCCTGGTATGGGAGTGTGTCAGTGCCCATGGCAACATATGCTGCCATCTACACTTCGTCTTTTCCAGGGATGCCAAACCCCATTCTACCCAGATTAGAAGGACATGGTTGCATAAGCAGAGAGTGCAGGTGCTAGCATGGCCTGCCTACAGTCCTGACCTGTGTCTGATTGAGAATGTGTGGCACATTTTAACCGCAAAATAAGGCAACGAAGGCCCCGTACAGTTGCACAGCTGAGGACATGCATAATGGATGAAATGAGGGAAAATTCCACTTGCTAAACTTAAACAACTGGTGCATTCAGGGCACAAACGCTTAGGAAGTGTTATTAAAATAAAGGCTGATATTACACAGTGTTAAACAGTTGACTGTACCAACTTTGTTGGAGTGTGTTTAAGTCATCATATTTGAAATGAGTGTATATTTTTTAATTTAAATGAAATTCACAAAGTAAAACATCACATAATGTATTAGTAATGCGTTTCCAATATACATGTAGTATAGGGTGAATTGAATTTTCAAATTACTATTTTTGATTGTTGTTTTTGCATTTTCCACACTGTTCCAACTTTTTTGGAACTGGGGTTGTAGAAAAAGATGTGATGGGTATGTCAAAACCCCTAGCTGACATTGATTGCATACAGAATGTTTAGGTATCAATTACTTCTATTGCACAACAGTCATCGGAGAGCTACAGAAATCACCAATTTTTCATGCGGAAATATGCTGATTTTGTTTCATGTTGATTGTTTTTGTCACTGTGCAGCACTGAGTAGTTGTTACTGATGCCTCATTATCACTACATCATGTCCTAATACAAAGCACCCAACTCTAGCCTAGAGAGACACAACTCTTTCTCTTGTATTAATGCAGCTTTTCCACTATTTTAGATTAAATCATCAACATTTCCTTGAATAGGAATTGTCTAATTTGCATTTTGCTATGATCCTTCAGACTTCCACTATTTGACAACGTAAAGCAGAATAAGCAGAATATAGTGTTGGTCAAGAAAGGTGTCATATAATCAGTGGTGTAACACAAGATCTTGGGCCCTATGCATAGGTGGTCCTGATGGGCCCCTACATTCCTCAACCCCAATATATTCCAGACTTTTCGAGGGCCCTCTCTCCCCTTTGGGCCCTGGAAATCATTATTGGTTTTACCCCCAGTCTGACGCCCCAGCACATGATTGTAACAAACCAATTCAGTATTGCTGCAACCTGCAAGGATGTGTGATGTACTGTAACTTTGTATTAAATGCCTTAGAATCTAGCCATGTGCCAGATTTAGTTGTGATTTTGCCACTGTTCAATCCATTGTCAAACTCGGCCTTCAAATTATAACATTGCGTTTCTATTGGATCTTTGGGGCGTCGTGTAACTAACCCTGGAAATTGACAGTATAGGTGTCATAAGATGTTATAGTAATTCCTGCAGCTGCTAAAACAAGCTATACAAAACTTAGACAAAGTTCGGTGTGCGCCTCCTGCAGAGCACGTGAGTCCAGGAGGCGGCTCCAGCGACGCCAGAGAAGGAAGACAGGGGAGTTGGCGAGTAGGAGAGAGGAGCGCTGTGCAATGAGAGGAACCTGAAAGCGAGAGGCAGAGAGTTGAAGTGTCCACAATTATGACACGGGAGTTAGGCTACCTGACTAACTAAATTGTAGCTCACCGAGCCAGAGAACCCTGGAGGTTTTTGCATCGCTGTAAATATATCTGGGCGCCTCGGCATTGAACTGGGTCTGGTATCGAGCGCACTTATCTCGCCGGTGATGTGGGCTTGGGATCTCTGTTCAAACACGACACAAAATAGATGCCAAGAACTCTTCTGTTTCAGCACCTGAAACGAGGACAGCTCCTTCCCTTGACGTAGGTGCCAAAGTCTAAAGTAATGCCTGCATTTCAGATCGAATTGAAACGTTCAGCCTATTGCTCCAGAACTCTTCCAAAAATGAACTCTTCCAGTGTAGCGTTCTGTGTCTCTACTGCAACCCATAAAGTAGCTTAAAATCCATCGACCGGAAACCAGCAGTTCACTTTAAGCTCAATATGTACCAGGGGCATTTGCAGGTAAGATGTTTTGTTCATTTTATTACATAATAAATGCATTTGATTTGTATGGGTGATGTTATATAGCTTATCTTAATTTATGCCCACTCAGAATAAACGTTGTTTATCATGTACAGCCTATTCATGCCAAGGACATGTCTACACCGGGGATTTCATTGGTTACTAGGAGACAATTAGATGACGATCCCTGTGCTATGCTGTCATGATGTTGAAAACAACTTTAAATTACACATCTTTTGTTATTTATTTTACTTTAATCTTATTGTTATTTATTAATTTTGTATGTTTTTCCCTTATTGTATTTGTAAAAGATATATGTAATATGTTTCTGTATTTGAGACCTGGTCGTTGATTAATAATAATTGAAAAAAAGAAAATTACTTATCTTATTTTGAAGCGCTCTTTTCTACCGAAAGCGGCAGTGTGAGTTCATTTTGTCCCGCTCCGCTTACAGTAGAATGACGCGCGCTATCCGATAGCCTGATAAACATGATCACTTCAACTGTGTATGATTATGAAGCTCAAATAAACATGTAGCAATTCCTAGCGAGTCTATTTCACGTTGGGAATTCCGGGATCATTTTACTGTTTTTTATGTATTGTGCGGTTCATTGAAGAACCAAAGTAGACCACAATTAGCTTGCGTGGCCGAAAGGGAACTTGGGCAAGTGAAAATGCGATAACTTGTCATGCAGAAACAATCTATTTCGTGCTTATACTTTAACCTTGACGAGTGACGACTGCCTTTGTCCTGAGCGTATACCTGCATGTAAACATAATTGGATAATTGCGACAACAAGAAGTCAAACAAGCGTTCCAATTACAACCACGTGATTGGAAACAGTGACGTTGTCACCCAGTAGGTACCCTGACGTCAAATCCTTTGGGTAGTTTATCATTTGGTCAAGATGAATAGTTGAATGTACATTATTCTCCTGAAACCTGGACTATATTAGGCTATCATTACAATAAATGATTTCATAGCTTATTAGGTTAAAATTAAATCTTACAGTTCAATGACTTTCATGTTCAGATAATGATCGAGATAAAACACTATGGCCCATGAAGTGACATGGTCCTGAGTAATCCTTTTTTAACTTAGTCATGACAACCTGGCAATATTTTGGATTTGTCAAGATTGTGATTTTACAGTCATTTTTGTTGATACAATCAATAAATGAATTAACCTTTTAGTGTAAGTCCCTACATTTCTATTTTTGGCCTTATTCATCATCCATTTCAAATAAAATCCTACGTTCCTGAATCTCAGGACCTCAGACAAGGAGATGCAAATGCCTGTTTAAATTTTTAACAGAACAATTAGATGTTTCTGGAGATGTCCACCTGCTCTAGAGAAATTGAACACTGTCCCTATAAAGGGACATGTTAAACCACCAACCTATTACACAACTGTTAGTTGGAATGGCCACCTCAGAAACTGCTTTTATGACATTCAAAAACAGTTACATTTTATAATGATCTATCATTTATTACTTAAGCAGTTGCAGTCTGAAAGGAATATGTAGGTGCCTGTGTTTTTGCTTTAAAGCTTAGTAATGCTTAGAAGCAGAAAAAATCTCAAAGTACTTCAATTATGTACATTATGTCTCCCTATAAAACTTGGAAGCATATATGTGTAGTCTCCATAGTCAATAATTATTATGTTGAGGTAATTCCCTGGCCAATTTTATTTAGGATATTGTCATTGGTAGTGATACTTCTAACATTATAGCTCATTCAAATATAGTATTGTAATATTTAAAAAGTGTATAGGTACAATTAAATGTGATAATAAAAAATGCAGGGCACTGATGTACTGGGAGACTTACATATTTACATTGTGGATCCAATTACAGGGGCATGGTTACGTTTTTAATATCTGATTATTGCACATGCCATTATTGCATGACAGTATATGCCTGAGAGGTGTAATCTGCTGTTTTCTAATAACAGTGTACATATATCTGGCCAATAACCATATTTTGTGTATGACTAATGATTCCATGAAGGTTACTTGATACTTCGTAAGTGCCCAATCACATGTCTGGACTGGAACACAATTGCGTCTGGCTTTTCTTTTTGTAGATCATATGCATTACAAGTCGAGGCATTTCCCCTGTTGTCATTGTGGGTAAATTATCTGCAAATGTTAAGTCGAGTCAAACCATAGGATTTATCCGTCACGGATGGGTCTTTCTGCTGTATCACATAGCTTGCTTGTATAAGGGAAGCATTCATCTTGACAGTGACATGACATTTCTCTTCTAAGTCAGTTCTGGAGTCTGTGGGATTCATTTTGGTGTGTAATTTTCATTATTGATCCAACAGTAGGAAGCAAAGGCTAAGGAGACAGATATGGGGAGCCAGAGTGGAAGGGCCAAGACAGTCAGCCAACCTGGGACTCAAAACCCCATCACCATGGGATATGTGTGCTCCAGATGCTGTAGCATTCTGTACTGTCTGTACTTTATTGTCTGTTCTGCCTTTTATGTTAACTCCATTTTCAGTGTGGGCAGATTTGCATGTAAAGGCGTTGACTCGCAGAATATTAGTACGTCAGAGATATCAGAGTAATTTCCTCTTCAATTCCACTCAATTCAGAAAGTAGAGTAACAATCCCTTTCAAATTATTTTCAGTGCTTTTAATTTACAAGATAGTTGAATGAAAGTTTCAGTAACTTTATCAATAGTGTGGCACTGAAGTGGAATTCACTTCCAAACCTTTTAGAGGTTATGGAAAGCAGGTGTGTCCACAGGTTTGGAACTTTTAGATGTCAGTGACAGTGTGAATATCTTAGGCATGTTTTGCAGCAACTTTAGTGAAAAGACTGCTGAACTGATGTTATACAATAGGCCAATCATGCCTCAGTTGCCAGCTCTCAATCCATTTGAAGCTTATGGGAGATTGTGGAGTCATGCCGGACACCTTTTTCCAACACTGTCCGCCTAATTGCGATTCAACCAAATAGAAAACAAATAGAAAACAAATAGAAAACAAATAGAAAACAAACAAAAACAACGGAGCAGCACATGATTATTTCATGTATTTTAACCAATGCTGTGTATGTAAAACAGAGTCTATATAATCAGAGATATATCATATCATATTTAAGAACTAATGTAACATAACAAATACAAAGTAGATTGTCTCCTAAATATGTAAAGAATGATACTGAATGTTACATATGTTTTCATATTATAAGGAATCAGATTAATGCAACATGTTACAGTATCCTTTAATCAGTCACCATAATATTCTTGAGAAACTAAACAATAAAGTTTGTTTTCTTCTAATTCTGCAGACGCTTAGGCTTTCATTACTTTGGACAGTAAACTACAATATTCCAACCGTACATCTCAGAATTTCTCCCAAATTACGTTCTCGGGAAACTATTTTGAAAACCTAAATTACGTTATATGCCAACATATTTAGGTTTTTTTACGTTTGAACTGCACGTTTTGTTATTAGGCTATATTTGTACTTCAATTACGTTGCTCCGGTACATTCCGTTTAGCGGATTTATGCGAGAACATTCCATACATTCCATAGCGTTTGAAATTATATTGCAACATTCACAGTTAAGGTTAGGTAGGAGGATACTAACGGTTAAGGTTAGGCATGAGGTTACTAACGGTTAAGGTTAGATATGACGTTACTGGGGTTAAGGTTAGAATTAAGGTTAGGGTTAACATTACAAATACCGACAATCCCCTCTCTGCATGACGCAAGCAATGTAGAACAAAACACACACAAAGTGTCCATCTGGATTTGAACTTGCAAACAGTGGCATGCAAGTCGCAGATTTATACGCCCATCCACCATTCCCGACCTCCACCCTAGCAAAAACTATGCTATTTACATGCTACGTCATGATCTTCATATGATCATATTTAACATTATTCAAGTGTTCAAATTTAGTTCCCTACAAACGTAATTGACCCTCTCATACGTTCATATTTGACATATTTCGGTTTTACAAAATAGTTCCCTCAGAACGTATTTCATGTGATTTAGGGCTGCAATATTCAGACATTAAAATGCAGAATTGCTGGCAGCAAGTCTTGGGATTTATTTAACAAATTTAAAGTGGATTTAATTAATTGTTTCAGGATCCAGTGCCCTACATAACAATTTGGACATTTATAATTTTTTTAACCAAAATGAACCTAGGGGTTAATAACACTAACACATTGGTACCGAGTCGACCATTCTCTAGGATGTGTTTTCATGCTAATCTAATGTGCCCAGTTTTAGTGTGAACTGATAATTACCTTATAACGCTAGTAAAAATAAATCGCTATTTTATACCACTAACAAGGCTCATTATAGCACCACACTTCCACGTTAGCATAATCAGGGTCCCTACATGCAAACTGAAGCATTGAGAACTTGTAAGTGTACAGACACTTTATTAAAATGAGAGTACCGTTTGCGTATATAGCCAGGCGCCATCTTCGGAAAACAGACTCGACCAGTCACAGCACAAACTCTGTGCTACGTGAGCTGAACTGTAAGCAAATCGTGTTTGATTTTAGTTTGCATTGCCAGCTGTAAGTCTTGCTCATTGATCTGCATGAATGACCGCAAAAACTCTCGCCATGTGAGATTCCAAGTCACAGTTCAGCTCTCGTAGCACGGCGTTCATGGTTCAACTGGTCGAGTCTGTTTTCCGAAGATGGCGTCTGGCTGTATACGCAAACGATACTGTCTTTTATTTCTGGCCACTGTTTGTCAAAGTGGCACTCATGAGCCAAAAAGAATCCCCCCAAAATTGTGAACTGTTATGTACTGTAAGTGA
Source organism: Umbra pygmaea (assembly GCA_016801145.1). NCBI lineage: Eukaryota > Metazoa > Chordata > Actinopteri > Esociformes > Umbridae > Umbra > Umbra pygmaea. Next base: position 18,899 of record JACXGM010007593.1, read on the forward strand.
TGATTTTTGCCCTATGTCAGAAACCCTAGCTTTCTAGACCTTTAATTTCATGGCTAACCGAGTCATGATAGTGAGTCTGCTTAAAGATTATGCACATATTATCAAAATTACACATCCAGCCCAAATTTGTAATTTCAGCTTTTACAATTTTTATCTGAAGAATTTACTTAGCCTGTCAAGAACTTTCCCATATTTGACCCTGCATATCTCTGTAGTTGCTATGTCAGTATTTTTTAGTCATTGTTCTGCCGTATGGTGAAAGGACATCCAATTAGATTGGAGGGGTTTTCTTATGCATTAACAGTTAGATTTTTGTTGACAGACAAGGGATGACAAGGGATGTTGTTGGTCTTCTTGTTAACAGACAACAATAGCTTTTTACAAAGGCAAACACTTCTACGGCCCAAATAAGAAAAATATTGCATTGTCTTACTTGTCCTGTTGGAAGATAATTTACAATATACGAGTGTGGCTGTCTGTTAGTGGTTGTCTGCAACGGTATCTCTGCCATCACCTTTTGAACAGGTGCTATGAGGGATGAAAGAAGGCAGTATTAAAGTAGGTCACTAACTTCATAAAGCTAGTGCTGGGGTGTTACAAATGTTTTTCCATCAGCTTTTTATTTTCCCATTGTTTTTCATTACTTCAGAAGGTTATGGTGTCCAGGTGTTTAATGTGGCCTCCATTGTTGTTGACATTGTCTACTGAGGATTACCCCTTAGGCCACCTCTTCTCCAATTTCCTTTTCCAACTGTCTGACTCGCCTCAATGATTATTAAGGCTAGCCCTTCTTTCCTGAGATGGGGCAGTAGATCAATCACCATTATCCATTTATCTGTCTCCAAACCTCTGGTGTGATGCGATAGGTAGTGTTGCGGGTGGACTTGTGACCAATTACACACCAAGGACAACTTTGAGACAAAGAGAGCAAGATGATGCTAAATGTGTGTTAGGTTGCTTTAGACTGGATCAGCTGACACAATTCAGTGTTAATTACACTGCCCTATTATAATGTGTTTTAAACCAATCACGTCAGGCCTTTTCACATTATTCACAAAGCTGATCTCATTGATCCCTTATCTTAGCTCACTTGTCACCATAGCAACAGCCACTCGTAGCCTGTGCTCCAGCAGATATATCTCACTGGTCACCTTTAAAGCCAGTACCTCCTTTGCCCGCCATTTCTTCCAGTTCTCTGCTGCCAATGACTGAAACAAACTCCAAAAACCTAGAAGATGGAGAATCCCATCTCCCTCACTGACTTTACACATCAGCTGTCAGAGCTGCTTATGGATCATTGCACATATAAACAGCTCAAATCCTAACTACCTCATCCACTTTCTGTTATTTTGCTTAGTTAAACTCCAGTATATCTTCTCTGCCCCAATGGTATATTTGCACATCATCATGTGCAAACTTATTCGCTCCAGTTTTGCTGCTAAATTGTTACTATTCCACCACTATGGCCTCTACAGTCAAACCGCTTCGCACACACTGTCCAGAGATTTTCTATTGTGTCTTTGACTGTACGTTCTGTTAATTCCATGTGTAAATTAGTTGTTTTTTTGCACTACCCTGGTTTATCTTGGCCAGGTCAACATTTTCAATGTTGATGGTTGAAAAAATAAAAAATAAATTGGTCAAATCGTGATAAAAGTTCTGAATTGTACTTCCTGTCTAAACCCAACCTATGAGGAGTATCTCTTTATTATTAGTAAATAAATAGTAAGCTGAAATCGAACTGGCAACATCATTTCAATCATTTCAATTTAGATCTATTTTCTTTCTCTGATAAGCAAACAGAAAAATATGGTACTGTAAATGTTAGTTATTATAACAAAACAGAACAGTTCATGTTAGTTATTATAACAAAACAGAACAGCTCATGTTAATTATTTTAACAATACTTAATTATTATTAATTATTATTCTTTCAGTCATAACAATACGCAATTGTGACAATTCTATATCAATACATTGGGCGGGAGGGGCTTTGAAAAAATAAAATAAATTTAAATAAAACCAAATGAAAACTTGACAAAGACAGGAGTTCCATAGCTTTTCAGAGCTACAGTAGGATTACGGGTACAGAATATATATGCAAATAAGCCTTTTGCCACCTTGACTTGATCAGTTACTACACTTTGTATTTAACAAGCAGTAGTAACACAGCAATAGAAAATTAGAAAGCAATTGCATAAGCAACAAAATAATAATAAATATTGAAACCAAAGTGTCAATATGTTTTTGTGTGGTCACCATTATTTTCCAGCACTGCCTTAACCCTCTTGGGCATGGTGTTCAACAGAACTCCACAGGTTGCCACTGGAGTCCTCTTCCACTCCTCCATGATGACAACACAGAGCTGGTGGATGTTAGAGACCTTGTGCTTCTCCATCTTCTGTTTGTGGATGCCCCACAGATGCTCAATAGGATTTAGGTCTGGAGACATGCTTGGCCAGTCCATCACCTTTCCCCTCAGCTTCTTTAGCAAGGCGGTGGTTGTCTTGGAAGTGTGTTTGTGGTCGTTATGGAATACTGCCCTGCGGCCCAGTCTCCAAAGGGAGGGGATCATGCTCTGCTTCAGTATGTCACAGTACATGTTGGTATTCATGGTTTCCTCAATGAACTGTAACTCCCCAGTGACGGCCGCACTTATGCAGGCCCAGACCTTGACACTCCCACCACCATGCTTGACTGTTGGCAAGACACACTTGTTTTTGTACTCCTCACCTGGTGTTCACCACACACGCTTGACACCATCGGAAACAAATACGTTTATCTTGGTCTCATCAGACCACAGGACATGGTTCCAGTAATCCATGTCCTTCGTCAGCTTGTCTTCAGTAAACTGTTTGCGGGCTTTCTTGTGCATCATCTTTAGAAGAGGCTTCCTTCTGGGACGACAGCCATGCAGACCAATTTGATGCAGTGTGCGGCATATGGTCTGAGCACTGACAGGCTGACCCCCCACCCCTTCAACATCTGCAGCAATGCTGGAAGCACTCATTCGTCTATTTCCCAAAGACAACCTCTGGATATGATCCTGAGCACGTGCACTCAACTTTTATTTGGTCGACCATGGCGAGGCCTCTTCTGAGTGGAAAATATTTTGAAAATTTCCTATAAAGCAATCATAAGCTCACATTATAAGGTTTAATATTTTTTTTTTATAGCTATTGTAAAACAGAGACATTAGCTAGATTCCTGAGATGTGAAGCTTTGTAAAAATCTCTATTGCTTTGACTATATATTACCTACAAATTGGACCTGTGAACCGTGATTGTAGTCCAGTTTCTTTTTTCTTTTGGAAAAAATCCCATGGTTGGGATACTCAATGTGTTTTAATCCCAGGTTAGTAAAATAAGAATATGGAAGATCCATGCCAATGTGATTTAATCCCAGGTTAGAAAAATAAGAATATTGAAGATCCATGTCAATGTGTTTTAAACCCAGGTGTTTAAAATAAGAATAAGGAAGATCCATGTCAGTGTGTTTTAATCCCAGGTTAGTAAAATAAGAATAAGGAAGATCCATGTCAATGTGTTTTAATCCCAGGTTAGTAAAATAAGAATATGGAAGATCCATGTCAATGTGTTTTAATCCCAGGTTAGAAAAATAAGAATAAGGAAGATCCATGTCATCAGCAGCTTAATTTCCTTTCCAGATTAAAGAAATCATTTGGATGCTTACATGGTTTTTATTATAGCTTCCACAAAATAATGTTTACTGAATATTAGACCATGTTGCAAAGTGATTGAGAAGATTATGGAAACACATGACCAGAAATATTAACAACAGTGCCCAACTGTGCTGTGCCTGGAATTCAGACACAGCGAGGTTTGTTTTAATCAAGTCCTTAATCGGTGCTTCAACATCATGAAGACCATCGGATGCCACTGCACTGGCACATTGTTACAGCAGGTGAGGTTTAGAGCTCATCTTTCTCCTTGCCTTAGTACACGCTGTGGTTGGTTCTGAGGGTTGATCTGGGAGTGTACTGTACAGTGCTGGGAAGCAGGCTGGTCTGAGGTTCACCTGGGCCTCCCCTTTAGATGTGTGAGTGTCAATGTGTGTGTCTGTGTATATACAAGACATGAAAGCAACATCCGGTGCCCTTCACTAGTAAAGGCTGTGTGATGTGTCAGACTCTGTGTGATGTGTCAGTTTGAATGGAACAAACAGCTGCATGTCTGCCTTTCAAACACCTGGTGGCCCACACCTGGACTTTGAGCCAGGGAACGTTTGGAGCTGTTTGACAGGATGTGGTTGACACTTTTAGACCGTCACCATGTTGCAGAGGTCCGTAGAGATCTTTTAGGTATTTATTGGTCAACTCAGTTGTCCCTGAACATTACAGACAAAGGATGCTTTGACATTGATGAAGATACTACTTACTATATGGCACAATCAAGATACAATCCCACTAATTGCCGTTGAAAGCAAACAGCAGCCAGCTCAAAGCCAGTAACTGTCAGGCTTTAGGAAAGCCAGTCAAGAAAACAGTTAGTTTTGTAAAATTATGTTTGTCCATCCAATATGTAAAAAAAGAAGACATTGGAATCAGGTTGTTGCAGGTTTGAAAGAATTAGAATGTGTTAATCAACACGACCCTGAGGTGGTCTAACCTTACAGGTTGATTTACGTAACATGATTTCAATGTCACCAAAGACATCTGTGGTGAGCACAGCCTCGAGGCAGGAAGATATTAACCACACACTGGAATGCACTATTAGCTACATATTGTATTGAGCAGAAAACACTACAGATTCAGCAACATTATTACTCAGTTTTTGGTGAATGTATTGATCGATTATTCTCAGGACAGAACCACTTGAGTCAGGGTTTAGAAATGCATCACAATGAGTGGTAGAGATGGATCAGGAAATGTTGATGCACGATGTTCAATTTTAGCACTCATATTCTGTCTATTACTTCCACAGTGGGCAATGCCCTTTTAAATGTTGAAAATCTGAAAGAGTTTACTATTCAAAATAATTTTATTATATCCGCTGACAAAATTTGATGTCTTGACATTTAAAATGCTGAAAGAAAGGTAGGATATTATTGAGGTCTTGAAACTGAATCAGTTTATATTTTTTATTTCTCTATTGTTTAATCAGGCATGTCATTAAGAATTTGGGGACACAGACCCTTAGGTCCTCAGTCAGTTGCCCTGAAATACGTATAACAGTTGTTCCTGTTTTCTTTAATCGTCACTGATTATTTGGGCAAATCATGATTGGAGTGACGACAATGCTTAACATAGTGATGGAACACAACAAATGACAAATATCAGGAGTTTAGCTTAGATTTTGAATTTCCTTTTTCTCTGTAGTTATCCAATTAAATTATTCACTTAGCAGGACAACTAAATACAAATCAGACACAACCACAAACATTAAAAAAGGCTTGCATTGGAAATATTTCTATGTTGACAAGGGTTAAATTAATATTTATGGTATTGACAAGGGTTAAATTAATATTTATGGTATTTCAATGACTTTAAAAGCAAAGTAGTTGCACATCAGAATTCATTTTAACTATGCATTTGAAAATTTTATTTTAAATTTTTATTTATTCTATTTGACAGAGGGAGCGGTATCTGTCCTAATCAGCTGACAGATTCATGCCTATCAGCCATAGTTAGTCACATGGTAATTACGCAGGGTATTTAAGACGTCAGTGGGATTACCTGCACAAGTTACATTCTTGCTTCAGTGCGCCCTCCTACCTGCCCCTGCCTCCACCTGTAGGTTCTGTCTGGGTCTGTGTGGTTGTGGTTTGCTGGGGGGGTTGAGATTGTGTGCCAGGCTCATCTCCTCATTTAGGATTATTATTATTCAAAACTGCTGTTACATGTTGTGAATAGAAGCAATGTATTTTCACTATATTACTATGTTATTGTGGTTGCCCTAAGGTACAGGACCATATGCCACAAAAAATAAGTTGGGTGTGTATAACAAGTTGCTTGTGTTATGTAATGACATATTCATTAATGTTTTGTTTATTCTCACGTGGCATTTTTTGTCAGAATTAGTAATAGTAGAAATAATATGTTTTATCTATGAAGGACTTCAAATAGACGTTGTTGAATAAAGCCACATTATTATGAATACCTAGCATGTAGGTATTTAAATAATACCTCCTGAAATACAACTACAGATATGAGCTATTTACTAAGCAGGATATTATTTTTAAAAGTACAAGAAAGCTAAAGACATTCTCATGGACTACCAGGCTAATCTCTCGTAGATAGATTCACAGCAGTCGTTCCCAGGGTCGGATTATTGCAGGGGCTTAGTGGGGCTGAATCCCTTGCTATCAAGAACATATTAGTAGAAAGAAAATATCTATAAAATGTAATGTATATATTCAGTATTTTCCTGCAACCTACAGTACACATGATGTGTACTGTAAGTGCAATTTGGGCAGCATGCTAGTCAAATACTGAGTTTTGCAGTTATTTTACTGTTAAACTCAATGGCACACTATTCTGTCTTCAATGGGATCTGCCATTTAGGGCTGTTTAGAAATTATACAGTGAACACCATAATTTATTAGACAGTGACAATGTTAATGACAATTAGGTTGACTGTCACCTTTAATTATTTAAAGGTAAAGTATGTTCATACATATCTGATTAACAGTTTACAAATCATTAAACATTTTGTGCATATTTCCCCCCCATTTTGCGGCACCAAAAACTATTTGACAGTTTAACATATTGTTGAATTAAGAAATTTGTTTTGTATTTGCATGCAATGACTACTTGAATTCTGCGATGCCTTGACATCACCAGACGCTGGTTATCTTCCCTGGTGGTACTCTGCCACGCTTGTACCTCAGCCATCTCCAGTTCCTGTTTGTGTTGGGGACTTATTGCCTTCAGTCTCTTCTTCAGCATGTAAAATGCATGTTCAATTGGAGTCAGATCCGGCGATTTATTCGGGCAGTCAGGGATTTTCCTTTGCTCTAGCAGTATGTTTAGGGTCAATGCCTTTTTTGCATGATGAAGTGCCATCTAATGAGTTTGGAAGTACTTGGTTTTATCTGAGCAGATAAAATATGTCTGTAGACTTCAGAATTCATTGTTGTACTTCTGTCTGTAGTCACGAGACAAAGGAACCTGTTCCGCTGGCAGCCATACAGGCCCAAGCCATTACACCCTCCACTGTGTTTCAGGGATGAGGTGATATGCTTTGGATCATGGCCATTTATTTCTTCCTGCACTTTTTCCTCTTTCCATCACTCTGATACATGTTCATCTTTGCACACCTGTCCACAATACTTTTTTCCAGAACGGTTACTTTTAGGTGCTTTTTAGGTACAAACAGTGATCTCGCGTTTTGGTTCTTCAGGTTTATCAGTGGTTTGCAACTTGTAGTGTACCGTCTGTAGGCTTGGATCTGAATGGAGTTAACACATTAATCCCAGTGTGAGATACCATTCCAGTTACTCCAGTGCTGACATTAATATGAGCCCATCCTCAAGGTTCACCAGCCTCCAGTGGTGCAAAGAGACCCCTGGAATAAACAGCCCTAATGATGCCACATTGTACACCAACAAAGGCATCGACAAGGGCACGTTCCAGAACTCCACTTGTTGCACCTACATTATGTCATCAGTGATTAGTCAATGACAGAGACACACCCTGTAGTCACAGGGAGCATTAAGGAGATGATGCAGACAATGAGCGCTTTGTGATGCTTACAAGGTTAGAGGGGATTTTGATGCTTACTCTGACAGATGACAGATTTCAAAAGGAAATCTGTAGGAGATGTAATCTACATACAGAAAACCATCATTGACATTTGTGATAAGGTCTCTGGTAAATAGGCTCAGAGCTTTGTCACAGCATTGACACATCTTTGATAATGTACACGCTATTGCCTGCTTTTCACCCATGATTATACTTAAACTTACAATATGTAGATTTTGGCTTTCAGTCAAGACAATAACAAGATGTACTTGGACGTCGGGAAGTAGCGTGGGATCATGGGATTTGTTGTCGTCGTCAATGTCAACCAGCCGATCTAGCGTCTCCGGCAGAAAAAATGTTCACTGACAAGTTGATGTATTGTTAAATATATAATAGCTTTATTCACATTATGTTTGGCAGTTCCCTGGTACTTAGAGCAACTAGAGTAGTCAAAGGTTATATGACGCTATTGACAGGCGACAAAACGAAACATCCCGAATTACATTACTCATTTCTCTGGGTTTGAAAGTTGGTGGAAACGTTTAGGATAATGTAAGAACACAAAAAAAGATAATATAGGTATAGTGATTTTTGCTTTTTTTATGCAAAGCATGTCTTTTGTTATTGTTTTGATTGAGATACCCCCATCATCTAAAAACGACATATTGTACGTTTAAAGCAGCCATCCGCCATTGAAATATTAACTGAAACCAAACATTTTCTGTTTCTGTAAAAAACAAAAGAAGTTTGGCCAGAGAAATGAATAAACTTAGACATTTATTATAGGGAGGACTGACCATCCCTATTCCAGGATAACTGTTTTCAGACTAAATACTGTTTATTTATTCTCTATTTACAAGCAAAGAATTGAAGCAAGCTTATAGTTTGGTTCTGATGCAGCATTGAATTTAGCTTATGAAGCACTTATAAGAGTTGTTCTTCCACAATGTTGGTCACTGGGCATGTGTCGGTCTGACTTTTAAATAGATTATGCATTTTAGGCCATGCTTTTGTGTGTAACAAAGCACGTTTTTTACAAACGTTGTAAGCTGGTCTCTTGAAAGATAATGTATTTCCTTTGTTACAGCTCAAATTCTACAAACAGCTAATTTAAATTTCTACAAGCATGCCTTTCTAGTATGTTCCTTGATGGCAAGTGCAATGTGGCAGAAACTGTTTTATCAACAACCATGCAGCACACTCACCCAGGTTGAGACAAAGAGTGTGATTCTAGGCTTCTCAGAAGAGAAGCATTACTTCACTGCTATCGCGGAGCACAGATACATGTAGGCGGTTAACCAAGATGAGGCACATGTGTTTTCATCCCTGACAGCACTATCAGATCTATGACAATCATAAAATTGAACTTTAGAAAGAGAAGTAATTGCTTTGCAATTTATTATTGAACAGGCCTTACACACATTTTTGAGAATGAAAGTGACTGGTATTGCTAGGTCAAATCCTCTGCCAGACTGTCAGCAAATGATTACAGCTTTGGAAAAAATTCTCTGGTTTTACTGTTGATGGATATAAGTTTGGCTAAAATAATTTGATTTTGTTTTATCCATAAAATACTGAAAACCTTTCTCACAATTTCTAAATACAAATATTGTAATTCAGAGTATTTATTTGCTGTCACACTTTATAGCTGTGTGTGTAAGGTGTTTGGAGAGAGAGACCGTGGCATGTAGATGGTTGTTGTGTAGAAGGTTTACTATTCATAATGTCCAGGAAATGTACAACATTAATAGGCAGTTGCAGGTGACATATATCGTGAGGAGCACAACAGATTATTTCTAACTACTCTAAACCGGCATGGATGCGGATATAAACATAGAGTGTACGCATAAAATACTGAACGAAACTGCTTTCTTTTCACAAAGATTAGCTATTTACCTCCTGGCTGACATCAACACCAAATCAACAGGTGACAATACTCAATGATTCGCGCCACTCTTTGTTCTACTGAGCATTAAATGGGGAAGAAAGGAGACTGTAATTAATTACTAATTAGACCCAATCGGTCTCTCAATCATCCCTAGTAAGCGATCAGTAGAACAGGGAGTGGCGCAAATTCAACAATAATCCCCACAAATAAACATAAACTTCTATATAAATCCAATACTTGTATAATAATAATAATGATTGCCTTTCATGTGTCTTTGCATGATCTTCACCGGTCTTTTACATTGCTAATGTTGGGTGACTTTATGCTAGCCTAGAAATCTAGACGCACCCTAGCGGCAGCAAATATTATTTGCAACTAGGGTCAGTCTAGCAACTCTCCGTTGACTTGCGAGCTGGAAAAAACAATTTCTGATCAGGCCAATAACAATGTGTATATAGTCGGTGGGCGGGCATAACGTAATTACAAGAAAACAAAGAAATGGTTGCTGCTGCTGGCGAACAGAACAGTCTTTCGAATCGGCGTTGGCCGTGACTCTGGTAGACTTGGAGTTAATCTTTTCTTTGAGAAAACAACAAAAACGGCACTGAAGTCATTCTTACAAAAGGAAGATGTGTTTGGAGTTTTGCCGACCGGACACTGGTTGTATCGCTATCCTATTGCAGGCATAAGGAATTTGAAAGGTAACCATTTATCCCGCCCCTCGTATTGAGCACTGCCAATGTTGAGTTTCCCAGACCCAACATCATGATGTGGGTCTCGCTTTCCAGGCTACCTTTATGCCACTCCTGGTGCAAATATTCAAGCAGCTCAGCTCTTTTGGCTTGTGACCATTCATCTTCCTCTTGATAATGTTCCAGAGGTTTTCAATGGGGTTGATTTAAGAAAAAATTGTAGTGGTCTCTTAAATTCTTCCGGAGCTGTCTTTCTTTGATTCTACATTCCCATGTTTCAAGAACACCCAAAGGGCCTAAGAATTAAGAAAGATATATTATTAGAATAGTTTGTCAAAACCTAGACATTATTTTGTGTTACTTTATATACTATAGTGTTAGAAAATCCAGCTGTCATCAGTTATTTTTATTTACGATGTCCCTCAACATACTGATGTGGAATTTGTGGGAAACACGGTAATTAAATGTCCCTCCTTCATCACCACATGCACCGTGACAAAATGAAATGCCTAAAGAGGGACTTGAGTCCGAGGTGAAGGACAGCCAAGCAGGCTGCGCTCACTCTTCCATCTATCATCATGGGAGGGGCGCAGCTTGATCAGCAGACTCCGGCAGAGTAGTTTGAGCGACTCAGTGGTGTGTTTGGCTACACCCCTTGTATGTGGCCATGGAGTCACAGCCAATGCCACCCACGCCGGAGTCATGGACCTATGAATACAACGAGGACCTGGGTCTGCTCTCCACACATGGGTCAATGACCGGGGCTCCCCCAAGGGATATTTCATGGGGGGCTATTGGGGTGATACTTACTCCTCTGAAAGTATTAGACGGTGGCCCATACCAGGGGGTGAGCCGCTGGAACAGGCAGCATTGGCAGATTGTATTGCCCCATGGGTAGGGCTGGGCACCGAACATCGATACTTTTATGGCACCGACCGAAATACTCCAATACTATCGAGTATCGAAAAAATATTTATCTTTCGATGCCAAATTTCGGTGCCAAAAGCGTCTGTGAGCCAATAATCATGTAGCATATTTGCGTGTAACAACATAGTCACCTGCGATTGGCTGTCTAACGCATCTTAAAACACGT
>JACXGM010007594.1:0-30542 GCA_016801145.1 Umbra pygmaea
ACAGCAATCGTTCCGGTAAGTGGAAAAATAACGTGTATCCAGTGAATTTCGTATGTCCAAAAGTGCTAGTCGATCATACTGTATGAGCGACAGTGCAGAATGTACAGAAATAAAAACTAACAAAACAGTAATAAGCCAAAATCTGGGTAGATTGAACAGAGCCATTGTCCATGCGACCATCCTCTACGGCGCACAGCTAGTTGGCACTGGCTCCCACCTTCCACAAAGCACCCTGGGACATTTTAGACCTCCATTCAGCCTTCTGCCATGGGCTTTAGCCACTGCTGAACACACTGCCAGAAGCCTTATTGAAGAGAGACCCCAGTTGGTTCAGGCAGGGGAATACCTCTTTTTGGCCTCTTGCACTAACTATTATTTTTTCCCTGGTTCACTGTCAGCATGCTAGGAAGCACATGCCACACAGCAAGTTGCTAATGCTCTGGCAAAGTGGGGAGACTTTTATGAATCCCTTTTGTATTTTGAAAATATATTTCAGCTTTGGTTTACGTTATACTGTTTCGAAGTTTGTGATGAATATTGAAGATTGCCTTAAATTTGTTGATCCATACCTAAGCATTTCTGAATTAAGTGGGCCTATGGTGATCTCAAAAGTGTTAGTATATTCGCTGTGATGCAGTAGAAGTTAATAGAACTCCAGCCAAACAATAGAAATATGATAGCAAAGCATGGGGAAAATATGATGTGGGGGGAAAACAAATTCTCCCCATTAACTCCCAGCAAAATGTCACTACACTGCATTCCAAATTATTATGCAAATTGGAATTAAGTGTCATAAACTACTTTGTTTTTAATCAAACTCATGGATGGTATTTTGTATCTGGGGTCTTTGGATCACTGAAATCAATCTCAGACACCTGTGATAAAACTACTTAAGATGGGTGTTCCACATTATTAAGCAGGCCACAGGTTTCAAGCAATATGGGAAAGAAAAAAAATCTGTCTGCTGTGGAAAAGTGTCAAGGTATGAAAACATTTGATATTTCATGAAAACTTAGGCGTGATCATCGTATTGTGAACAGATGTGTGGCAAATTCAGAGCACAGATGGGTTTGTGCAGATAAAGTCATAAAGAGGAAGGTTATTGCCAGACAAGTTCATCGGAATAAGAGAGCAGCTGCTAAAATGTCATTACAAAGCAGCAAACAGCTATTTGAAGCTGCTGGTGCCTCTGGAGTCCCGTGAACCTCAAGGTGTAGGATCCTCCAGAGGTTTGCATAAACCTAGTATTAGGCCACTCCTAACCAATGCTGACAAGCAGAAACGTTGCAGTGGGCCCAGAAATACATGAAGACAAATTTCCAAACAGTCTTGTTTACTGATGACTGCCGTGCAATCCTGGATGGTCCAGATGGATGGAGTAGTGGATGGTTGGTGTATGGCCACCATGTTCCAATAAGGCTACGACCTCAGCAAGGAGGTGGCAATGTCATGTTTTGGGCCGGAATCATGGGGAGAGAGCTGGTAGGCCCCATTAGGTTCCCTGAAGGTGTGAAAATTACCTCGGCAAAGTATATAGAGTTTCTGACTGACCACTTTCTTCCATGGTACCAAAAGAAGAACTGTGCCTATCGTAGCAAAAACAAATCGTCATGCATGACAATGCATCATATCATGCTGCAAAGAATACCTCTGTGTCATTAGCTGCTATGGGCATAAAAGGAGAGGAATTCATACCTTTGGAGCATCCTCAAGCAAAAGCTCTATGGGGATGGGAGGAAGTTTTCACCAAAACAGCAGCTCTGGGAGGCTATTCTGACATCCTGTAAAGAAATTCAATCAAAAAAATTCCATAAAGTTCAATGGATGCAATAATTGTGATAAGGTGATATCACAGAAGGGGTCCTACAGTATATTAACATGTAACTTGCCCTGTTACAGGACAACACTGGCGCAAAATGAACCTAGGGGTTAATAACACATTGGTACAGAGTCGACCATTCTCTGGGATATGTTTTCATGCTAATCAATTGTGCCCAGTTTTAGTGCGAACTGATACTTACCTTAACGCTAGTTGTGTGGGCATAGAATAAGTAAAAATAAATCAATGTTTTATACCACTAACAAAGCTCAAAATAGCACCACACTTCCACGGTAGCATAATGAGGGTCCCAACATGCAAACCGAAGCATTGAGGACTTTGTAAGTGTACAAAAAGACTGTTCATGTATACAGCCAGGCGCCATCTTCGGAAAACAGACTTAACCAGTCGAACCACAAACGCAGTGCTACGTGAGCTGAACTTTGACTTGGAATCTCCCTTGGCAAGAGGTTTTGTAGTCATTCATGGAGATCAATAAGCAAGACTTACAGCTGGCGATGCAAACTAAAATCAAACACAATTTGCTTACAGTTCAGCTCACGTAGCACAGAGTTTGTGGTTTGACTGGTCAAGTCTGTTTTCCAAATCGATTCATGTAATTCAATTGTGGACAAAAAAAGAAATCCAATAGGATTTGACAGATGTTCACTGTATTCTGACTAAAGGCTTCTGTGTTGGATGAGCAGTGAAGAACCACTGACATGTGGTTGGATAAACAATGTGGATTGAAAGAAATTAATATATATTAATATTAGAATAATTATTTTTCAGCTCTAAAACTCAATAACCTATTAATTGATTGTGAAATCAATATAAATTTACCACAATCTATTCTTTGAATGTCTGGCATACTTTTACAACCTTTGTTTTGACTAAATATAATAGGTTTGGTTTGATAAATACATATTTATTTTCCATATCTATAATAAATATTATTTGGCTATAATAATCAATAACTAATTAATTGATTGTCATATCAATATCAAACTAGGTAGGATTTATTCTATAAATCTCTGGAATACGTTTACAACATTTGATTGGACAAAAATCACTGGCATTGTTCTATAAAAAAAAATATTAAATTGAATCAATAACCTTTACATTTGCCAATGACCAATTAAAGATCTAAAAATCAATACATTGATTTTCACATTAACATCAAACTAGATAGGATGCATTCTGTAATTATCTGGCATAGATGTACTACCCCCTAAAAAATGATTTGATAGAAATATATAAAATCTATAATATTGCTTTTTAATCAATCGGAAAAAAGAGGATTCATCAGAGAAAATGACTTTACCCCAGTCCTTAGTAGTCCAATCCCTGTACCTTTTGCAGAATCAGTCTGTCCCTGATGTTTTTCCTGGAGAGAAGTTGCATAATTTCTGCCTTTCTTGACACCAGGCCTTCCTCCAAACGTCTTCGCCTGTGCACTGGTGGTGCCCCGATCCTGCAGCTGAATCAACTTCAAGAAACGGTCCTGGCGCTTGCTGGACATTCTTGGGCACCCTGACGACTTCTTCACAACAATTGAACCTCTCTCCTTGAAGTTCTTGATCCAATAAATGGTTGATTTAGGTGCAATCTTACTAGCAGCAATATCTCTGACTGCGAAGCCCTTTTTTTGCCAAGCAATGATGATGGCACGTGTTTCCTTGCAGGTAGCCATGGTTGACAGAGGAAGAACAATGATTTCAAGCCACATCATCCAGTCTTATTGTAATTCAATCAGCATGACAGAGTGATCACCAGCTCGTCAACACTCTCACCTGTGTTAATGAGACAATCACTGACATGATGGCAGCTGGTCTTTTTGTGGCAGGGCTGAAATGCAGTTTTTTGGGGATTACAGTTATTCTTCATAGCAAAGAGGGACTTCAATCATTGCAATTCATCTGATCACTCTTCATGAAATTCTGTAGTGGCCTGTCGATGTGAAAATCAATGAATTTTTAGAGCTTAAAAAGCGACATTATAGATTTTCTGGATTTCTATCAGCCAAAAACTCGAACGTTGATTAACAAAAATGTTGAAAAAATGTGTCCCAGACTTTTATAGAATAAAGCCTATCTAGTTTGATATTGATACGACAATCAATTAATAAGTTATTGATTTTTACACCTTAAATTGGCAAATGTTTGTCAAATGTCTGTTGAATGTTTTAATGTCTGAATATGAAACCAAATTTACCTTGGTTCACTTCTACACAAAAGTTCAAATGCAAAAGTGTTAGTCACACACAATTTCAATAGACAACTACAGTAAGAGCAAGCAAGCTGCAAAAAAGAAATGATACCAGATGAATTTGAAATGAAATTTTTTGTTGAAACATTACATGGCAGATGCTAACTTCTCTTTGGTATTAACCCTTCTCTTTCCAATACAAACTGAAGAAATTGAATAGGAAGACCATTACAATAACAAATTATGAAATCAATAAAAAATGTAGTATTTCAGAATATGAAATGTATTGATACAAATGTATTTGTATCAATGCTTAGGCATTCTTTGAGGTTGTAGAGGACCCTGACGATCTACCACTGATATTGCCAGTAGACTAGTTAAATGCTATATGTTTGGTTAGGGTTAGTTCTGTTAAGCTAAGGTATAACAACCAGAAAGAAAAGGCCAATTTAGGAAATAGAAGTGAAATCAAAACCAACAAAAAAGGAAACTGGGAAGCTTTGGCTGTGCACAACCGCTATATGACTTTTCACAGATACTCAGTGGGTCAATACTCCCCTCTAGTGAGTCCAAATAACTTGTCAACATGTATCCCAAAATAGAACAGATATACAAGGTTGAAAAAATGTATAGACCACTGCAAATGCATCTGTCTTTGGTTGTACTATTGAAATACATCCACTTGTACACATCCAATTGACTCAAATGATGTCTATTAGCCTATTCGTTTTCTAAAGCCAATACATCATTTTCTGGAATTGATTAAGCAGTTAACGGCACTGTCAACATAGTGTATGTAAACTTCAGACCCACTGGAACTGTGATGAAGTTAATTATACGTATATTAAGTTGTGTGTAACAATTGTTGTAAAAAATACTGTTACTCTCATTTTACATTTACATTTTAATAATTTAGCAGACACTCTTTTTCCAAACTATAGTAGGTGAAACAACCACAACAAAAGAAGAGGAAGACTTTCAGATGTTTCCTGAAGATGGGTGGAGACTGCTGTTCTAGCCTCTAGTGGAAGCTGGTTACACCATTTAGAAGCCAGGGCAGAGAAGAGATTTGACTGCTTGGATTGGGAGCTGACTTCCAGAAGGCATGGGAGGGTCAGGAGCCCAGATGTAGCAGAACGGAGAGCCTGTGTGTCATGCACAAAGCAGTGTGCAACTAAAGCTTTTTATTCTGATATCTATGGAGTGGTTGACAAAGGGGTTTTAATGATTTCAACCTAATCACAATAATAATATTTTTTTTGTATTGCACATTACATCACAGCAAACTCAAAGTGCTACAGAGCATATAATGATGCAATAAAAAAATCTATAAAAATTAAAAAAAGAAAGAAAAAATAGGAAAGCCTAAAAAATACATTTATTTGAAAGCTTTAAAAAAAATATATGTTAAAGGTTTCGTTTAAAAACATCTGTAGTCTGTGGGGCCCTCAGGTGGTCAGGGAGAGCGTTCCACAGTCTCAGAGCAGCAGATGAAAAGGCCCTATGACCCATGCTACAGAGCTTGGAAGGGTGCTTGAGGAGGTATGGGGGGTGAGGAGTTCCTGTAGGTAAAGGGGGGCATGTCTGTGAAGGCACTGGTGGGTGAGGAGGGAGTCCTTATATTCAATTCTGAGTGGAACAGTGAGCCAGTGAAGAGATTTCATGATGGGGGTGATATGATCATGCTTGCACACCCTCATCAGGATCCTGGCAGTTCTGGATGTATTGTAGTCTCTGGATGTTCTTGCCAGAGATCCCGATGAGGAGTGCATTACAGTAGTCCAGCCTGGAGGAGACAAAGGCTCTTGAGGTGGTAGAATGATGTCTTACAGAGATGTTTGATGTGGGTGTCAAAAGTGAGTTGAGGGTCCATTTTAACATCCAAATTAGTGACAGATGTGGAAAGAGAAATGTTTTGACCAGAGAATGTGATACTGGTGATAATGGAGAGGCGGAGGGACACCGCAGTTGACATTGTGGGTGTGTGATTTGGCTTTGCCCAGGGCGACGTGCTCAGTTCTGCGAGTCAGTTTTGAGGTAAACCAGTTGTGAAAATTTTCTGAGAGTTTAATGGTTTCAAAAGCAGCTGTTAGGTCCAGGAGGATGAGTAGAGATGGGGAACCAGTATCTGCTGCCGTCAGGAGGTCGTTGGTGACCCTGATCAAGGCTGTTTCTGTGCTATGGCCAGGGCGGAAACCAGACTGAAACTTTTCATACAAGTTGATGTGTTTGAGGTGATCATGAAGTTGTGCTGCTTGAACAGTTTTTTTCCAGAACCTTTGATTGGAATGCAAGATTGGAAATGGGAATGTAGTTGGAGAGAACTTCTGGATCCAGAGTGGGTTTTTTCAGTAGACGTCTGATGACAGCAGGTTTGAATGCAGATGGGATATGGCCGACCAGGAGGGAGTGGTTTCATGATCTTGGTGATGAATGGAGAGACGGCAGAGATGTTGCCCTTTAGTAGGGCTGAAGGGAAAGTGTCCAGAGCACAAGTGGACGGCTTATTTTTTTGATGACGTCCTCCACTTCTTCCTGTGTGACATCGGAGAAAGAGCAGAAGGGCTGGTCAATCTCAAACTGTGGGTCGGGAGTAGGGAGGGGCAGGACAGCAGTTGCAGAGCGGTGTGAGCGGATTTTACTAACTTTTTGTTTGAAGAAAAAGTGATGTGCATGTTTCACCTCTCCTCTGTGGTTTATTGTTGAAAAAAGTTGTTTGGAGTTACTGATGATGGTGGAATTAAACCTGGACCGTGCATCCTTCAGAGCTTCTGCATATGCCCTCTTATGTTCCCTGTATGCCTGTTTGTGAACAGTCAATTCAGAGGCCTTGAGACGCCGTTCAAGGAAACGCCCAGCCGCCTTCATCTTTCGCAGCTCGCAGGTGTACCAGGGTGCTGAACGCATGAATGAAACTGACCTGGATGTTAAGGGGGCGTGGAGGTCCAGGAGACTGCTCAGGGACTGGTTGTAGAAATCCACAGAGTCAGCAACAGTAAGGATGTCAGTAGAGCCGGAGGAGAGAAGTTGAATGTCCAGGAAAAGGTCATTGATGTTATTCAGCTTTCTGAAATGGATCTGTCGCTTTGGTTTGGTGTGGGTCTGAACCTTGTGATCTGAAACACCAAGATCATAAACATGTAGGTTGCTTATGGAGGCCGAGTTAAAGATGACCAAATCAAGTGTGTCTCCCCTGGAATGTATGGGGACATAATAATGTTTTTGTAATTTGAGGGAGTCTAGCAGGTGAAGGAAATTGGCAGCAGGATGACATAAGGGGATGTTGACATGAATATTTATATCTCCCAGGATTATAGTATTAGCAGAGGTAGTACAGAGTATTGTGAACTGGCCAAGCAGAATTGAGTTTAGGGGGCCGGCAGATAAGGAGAACTGTCATGGGAAAGGGGGGCTTGAATTTAAATGCAAGATACTCGCAGGAAGATGTTCCAGGCAGCGTGATGGGGGACAACTCCAAGTCCTGTCAGTGAATGACCGCTAGGCCACCAATGTGGCCAGTGCTACAAGCTGCCTTCAAGTAAATGTATCTGGGAGGACAGGCTTCATTTAGGCCAGAGTAAACCTCTGGCTGGGGGTGAGTCAGGCCCTTTCTCTCTGATGCGTTCTTCAATCCGTGTGGATTTACTGTTGTTGGATTGAGTGTTGAAAAGTTTGAATTTGACCAATGACTGTGAGGTGAATCTCTGTACAGGTCGCAAAACCTGGATCCCATGCTGGAGTGACGAGGTCTTGCGATATTTTCAGTGTTGATGGTACCTGGAGCGACGGTACTCTGATGATGTGTCAGACATGCGACGGATGACCAGAGAGATGGGCCATTTGTAGCAGAGCAGCTTGGCTGGTTATGGAAGATGAATTTTCGACCGGAGCCTCTATGGATGGAACGAGGATGGCAAAGAAGTCCAAGTTCTTTAATGATGGAGATGTTAAATCCAGGTGTGGTTGCGGGATTAGTTCGTCGAAGTTGCGAGCTGGAATAGCTGAACACCATACTGACCAAGGAGGGATGCAAGCCAGACAACATTAGCACCATGTACTGGAATGGTGGTGGAAGGGAGAAAAGTAGTCCGTTAAGGCAATATGATGGTTGAATCCAGAGAGCCCTTTCCTAGTGGAACAAGGTTGACATCTGGAAGGCATCTGTAGCAGGTAGGTACCAGTCAAAAAGTGGGTGAAACGTAGAATACAAAATCCAGAAAAACTAGTGCCCAATGCTTGTAAAAATAGCACAAGCGCAAACAAAGTGATCTCTTAGAAATCCGTGATACTACCACGGACACTTCAAAGTCCGTGGCAGTTCCACGGAATGTCCGAAAATTCTGTGAAACTGCCACGAATTTAGAAGTTAAGGATCAGTGGCAGTTTCACAGAATCGCATGATGACGTAGCAGAGTGTAAATAGCATAGATTTTGCATGTTGGCAGGTTGGGGATGGTGTGTGTGCGTAAAAACATGCGACTAACATACCAAAGGTTGCGAGTTCGAATCCAGGTGGACACTACACATGTATTCTGTTTTCTATTCCAACACGATGCAGACGTGTTGCAAACATGCTTTTTTTTATCATTTTTTACTCCCTAAATACAAGTTACATCGAGTTAACAGCAAGGTTTCTGAGTGGTTACGGTTAGGTTAGGGGTTTGGGAAAGGCTTAAATCGAATTAAAAGCAAGGTTTCTGAGTGGTTAAGGTTAGGTTAGGGGTTTGGGAAAGGCTTAAATCGAATTAACAGCAAGGTTTCTGAGTGGTTAAGGTTAGGTTAGGGGTTTGGGAAAGGCTTAAATTGAATTACGATGCAGCTGAATGTGTATATTTTGTTGATTAATAAACAGTTACGAGACAGAAAACGTGAAGCACACAGCTAAAACTTTAAACCTGCACTATGTAACTTTTTAGAAAGCAATAAAAAAATATAAAAATGATATTTCCGGACTAGTAAACGTTAGAACTAGCATGTTGGATCCAGGGACGCAATAAGTCAATTCACGATACATAATACAAAATACAGACATTAGCAGATTAGCAAAATTGACATTTCACAATATCTAAGTAGGGCTGGGAGGTATGGCTTAAATTTAATACCCCGATATTTTTCAAATATTTGATGGTATCACGGTATTTAAAGGTATTTAATTTTCTAAGGTTAGGTTAGGGGTTTGGGAAAGGCTTAAATTGAATTACGATGCAGCTGAATGTGTATATTTTGTTGATTAATAAACAGTTACGAGACAGAAAACGTGAAGCACACAGCTAAAACTTTAAACCTGCACTATGTAACTTTTTAGAAAGCAATAAAAAAATATAAAAATGATATTTCCGGACTAGTAATTGTTAGAACTAGCATGTTGGATCCAGGGACGCAATAAGTCAATTCACGATACATAATACAAAATACAGACATTAGCAGATTAGCAAAATTGACATTTCACAATATCTAAGTAGGGCTGGGAGGTATGGCTTAAATTTAATACCCCGATATTTTTCAAATATTTGATGGTATCACGGTATTTAAAGGTATTTAATTTTCTAAGTAAAGGGTTGAAAGAAATTAATTTGTTCGTTCATTATGATTTTTGTTGGAACACCAATAAACAAGACTGAGTAAGTAAAAGTAGTGCTATTATTTAAATCTTTAATAAATGCAGGAATACTAATAAATACCTTTGCAACCGCAAAAAACAAGCCTATCCGCTGTCTATGGCTTTAGTACTGAACCGTGGCATGTCATGGCACCACCACAGTACTTGGTTAGGTTTATGAATTACAAAAAAGTCCCACTGTCATTTAACTAGATTAACTACTGGTATAGTTCTGACAATCAGATTGGTTTCACAGGTTCTGGGCACGGAAAAATAGCCTTTGACCTCGAGCCAAACAACCCCCATAAGCTTTTTTCCCATGTTATAACACCGGTCGAGTGGCTTAGTGCATGCGCTAATAGAACCAAGCGTGTATATTCCGTCAAGAGCATTCCAACGGTGTAGGTGGCAGTATAACGAAAGGCTGAAGCCCACGTTAGCCAATCAGATTCCCAAAAGTAGCCAGATTAAATTGTAAACATAGGTCGCACTTTTGGCGCAGGTGCATGTTCTGGCGCATGCTGTGACGTCGGCTGCCTAAACCTCCGTTTTCCTTCGTTTACATGCCAACGGAGTTTTCAAAAATCTCCACCTTAGCCAGAGTTTTTAGAAAGAATCGTTTTCAAGGGCGAATTCTCTGTTTGCGTATAAACGAAGGGCACAAATGAAGGGAAATATCTCAGTTTTTCAAAATAACCGTCCGTGTACGTGTAAACGGGATCTTAAACCAAACCATGTCCACATTATCGACGTTGCACCCTTTTCAACAACACATTATTCGCTTGCTGCTGCGCGTATAATTCTACCTGCTCCCTCCATTGTTTTTTTCCACCGTTTATCTAACTTCCAGGTGTTTGTTTCTCACGTGTGTTTGTGTGTGTCCCGCAGTGGGCATTAAGATTTTAGGGGCACAGTTTATTCCAAAATAAGATTATTCTCAGTTGTTGCATAATGACATATGAAACAAATACCGGTAACGAATATAGCATACCGCTACGTACATGAATACCGGTATATCGTTTTTTCCGGTATACCTCCCAGCCCTATATCTAAGCTGTATTATTCTTGTGTTCAGTAACATATTTAACAGGACAAATTAATCGAATGTTACATAGTGCAGCTTTAAGCACTGTGCCTTTTAATACCAGGGCTAAACGCAGCATATCTTTTTATCCATAGAGGGCTGACATTCTAATCTAAATACTGACAACCAGGGCCCGGTTTCCCGATAACATTGCACATACAACAGATTAAAGATCTTTGTCTTTGTCACGATGGACTAACACCTGATTCTCAATCCACCACTTATGTCGCTCTTTATAAAGTGCATAATAATTAGTTAGTCCCACGTCACGGCCATTTGGAATAAAACTAGGTGATGAATGCCTTTGAAATATAGCCTATTGCATGTCGATAGAGCGTCATTACTATCAGAGTCACATGACAGAACATATCAAACTCGAACAATCAGTGAAATTTAGGGTTGAAGAAATGGTTATATCGAACCAATTGGGTGCACTTTAGCCAATGATAATCATGTCAAGCATCTTTGGGTCAATTAAAAGTGCAATAGAAATCCTAAGGATTATTAGTAAACGTAACAGTAACATAACACCTGGATGCGGTCACGTGACATCCAAATTATTATTATTAGTTCGAGGACAAATCGAGCAATTGGTAAATATATTTTATCATCAACCAGACCCAACTATGCTCTAACACCAGAGGTGCAGATTCTTTAAGCTCTGCAGTATTACGCATTGTGGAGTTTTCTACAGGTTGTCTTTTGACTATAATATGATCTAAAGTGTATTCAGTCAGTGGCACTTAGTAAAAAGGGAATGTGATTTATTTTAGATACTTGGCAAGGGACATGGTCTCAGCAAGGCTTCCTTGTCCTGATTCCTTGACCTCGCTTCTTCTCGACCATGCCCATAATCACATCTTCTGGCAGAAGACAGGCAATGAAATGCTGGAGGTGTTGGAAGGTTTCCATGACCTGGCGAACATTCCCCAATTCATCGGTGCAATTGATGGCACCCTCATCCCCATCACTACGCCTTCCAATGACGCACTAGTGTTCATTTCAAGAAAAGGGTACCCTGCAATTAATAAACAGGTGATCTCCAACCACCTGGGCTTGATAATGGACATAGTTGCCAAGTGGCCAGGGAGTGTGCACGACTCCTTTGTCTT
Source organism: Umbra pygmaea (assembly GCA_016801145.1). NCBI lineage: Eukaryota > Metazoa > Chordata > Actinopteri > Esociformes > Umbridae > Umbra > Umbra pygmaea. The sequence goes on from JACXGM010007594.1 coordinate 11,823, forward strand.
TTCCAACTCGTCGGTGGGCCAGGCAGCTGCAAGGGGGACCTTAGACGCTAGGTGGTTATTGGGAGACAGTGGGTATCCTCTCCGCAGCTACGTCCTGACCCCTATTGTCAACCCCCACAGCAACACGGAGCAGCTATATAACCGGACTCATTGCTTTACGTGCAATGTGGTGCAACGGACAATTGGGGGGGTGGAGACTTGACAATGAGGATGTAGACGGTCGAGCTGAGGAAGGGCCTGTTCATAACAGACAATATGAGTACCATGCAGGGTTTCAGACCCATCAATGGTTGATTTTTAATTATGTGTTGTAAGTACGTTCTTACTACTCAGTTGACAAATGCACTCACATTTACATTTAATCATTCACTTATTGTATCATCTGTTCGTATAATTTTTTGCCTAAAATCAAACTTTGATTGTGTACGTATTCTTCATTTTATGATGACTCTTTGCCATCACATCTACTTGTTGAGGGAGGCGCTATTTCCCCAAAACAGTTCAGTATCTGTAATGGTGGACTAACGAGTGGTCTGAAATAGGGCTGGGACAACACGTCGACGCCATCGATGACGTCGATGCAAAAAATATGTTGACGCAAAATATGTGCGTCGATTCTTCAGACCCAAAACAAAGACGGTGGCGGAGAGTAATAGCAACACGAGTGGCTCCACAGACTTTCAGAAGTGCGGCACACTCGTTCCCCTAAAGTATGGGAATTCTTTAATTTAAAAGAATACAAATCTGTGACATGTTGTCTTTGCAAAATGGAGATGGCCTTCCATTCTAACATCACGGCAATGCACCAGCACCTGCCGGTTGCACCAACTGGACGTATATAGGTCGTACTCGTAACTGTATGTCAGACATATAATGCCCTAGTTACGTCGGAGTTATATATTTATACCTGTTGCACCAGCTGGACGTAAGCGCTCAATGAGCTACGCCTGATCGGCGCAGGGTGGCGATTTATATAAATTATTTAAAATGTCCCGTTTTTCTGACTGATTGCATTAAGATTTAGCTGTAATTGCTTTGGAGAAAGACCGTTTCGTACAATCGAAAATGCAGGGCACATTGTTTACGTTTGCACCGTCCACAAATCGTACTAATAACGAGCTATGAATTAACAGCAGATTGAGTGGGCAATTATCAGGTTTGAACAAGCGTTTTAGATTAGTAAAAGTCAAAGGGTAACCTATTACCTTTAACTATCAATTAAATGCCTGGAAATAGCCAAAGTGTTTTTTGTCAAAACTGAAGTAACTTTACTGTACGTTACAAACAAATCTTGATCAGTCACTTTCAGCTGTTCGATCTGTCTTAAAACGTTAAACAATGTTTTCCATCACAACAGTATTGAATAGTAATGCTTGTTAAGACTGACACTTCCCTGCCATTCCTCATGCTAAATGGTGAATATATTTTCTGTTATCCTTCTCAAGTTAGACAAAGCAATTTGCATCGTCCTATCTAAAGTCCATTTGTCATGCCGTAGTGCACAGCACACGCACGCATTCTTTGGCTTTGTATTCGTAAACAGGATTTATTATTTTAATGCTCTTGTAGGCACATCAAATTTAGGGATCAATTACTTGAAAATAAGACATTTTTAACCTTACAAACCAATAAAATGCAAGTATTTTAATGGTAGCTTCTCTTTTCTTTTAAAATCTGTGGGTTATGAGGCGAAACTGTTGCCAGGGGGCAACGTTGGAACGTTTAAAACTGTCTTTGTCCATGTTATCTAGTTGGATTAATTAAGGAAATAACACTGCCTAGCAACTATATCACTAAGAATATTCTGATCTCACGGACGACGCGCATTACTTACACTGGACTTAGCTACGACTAGTCTGATTTTTATTTGTTGCAACAGGTGTAAATTCCAGTCACAACCTCGGATGTAGCTACGCCTGACCTAGGATTTAAGCCCAACGTTTTTACGTCCAGTTTGTGCAACCGGCCAACTGCAGATGACAGAGCACCGGAAGTTTTTTTTCCAACTCCCCACTCTATGATGGAGTAGGCTATAATACGTTGTCGACACCTAAAGTTTTAAGCTACAGTGTAATTAATTACTATGTGTAATATAGTCTCAAGGTGTGAAATGACACGCTTATGCAACCTAAGTCAACAAACAGTTGTAACGTTATGTCTTCATTGATTGTCGTCGATGGGACAGTGAGCAGTTACATGACAGGACTATTCCGGTTTTAAATGGAATATTGATGCCCTTAATAGTCCTGGCATGTAACTGTGTGTTCACTGTCATGCCGTGACTGCGCAAGTGACGATTATGTTACACACATAGGATTTAATTAGCCTACTTGTTGATATTTAATCAAAGGGCATAGCCTGGGCTGAGGTGGATACATAGAAAAATCTTTGTGTTTCTTTGCTGTTGGTTTATTATTTTAAATGTATACATTGCTATTATTAGTCAATTAATAGGGAGATAATCGGTAATCAAATCGAATCAAATTCGAATCGGACTGAAAAAATGAATCGTTAGATTAATCGATGCATCGAAAAAATAATCGCTAGATTAATCGTTTAAAAAATAATTGTTTATCCCAGCCCTAGTCTGAAACACTTGTTAATTTACCAGCGACATTTACATGGCACTTAAATAACGAAGCTCTCGGGAAATGCACTGATAAAATGACGAGGCACTTCCGATCATCTTAGTGCTTTCAGAAACCGGGCCCTGGTTTACTCTCCCCATTGAAGCAACCGGAGCCCTTGCCATGTCTTTCCCCCACCATATCTCACCAGTCTAAACCTCACACCTGGGGGAGAAGTGCAGGGGTTGGATAAAGAGACATGACATTTCCCGGTCTGTGGTCTACCACAATAGGTTGGGAAGTCTAGGAGAAGAGGTGATAGGTGCTGTCATGTTCTTTCCGTTTAGCTGGCAGTGATAGCCCTCTCCACTGCTCTCCTTTCCGGTTAACCCAGCCCTAGGTTCTATTCCTCCTCTGGTACTTCCAATTCTCTGTCTTCCCTCTGTAACTATACTGTATTACTTTATCTCTAACACCTTACCTCCTCTTCTTCAGAAAGGTGTAATTTACCTTCAAAGATCAGGCAAGTTTCCTGGTAACATCAGATCTCTCTAAATATTGGATTAAATACAACCAACTGCCAGATAAACTATAAGGGATCTACCATTTATGATACAACTAGCAGATAATGTACTGTACATAAATGCACTAAAATGGTTCCTTAAGGGTTTTTTGGCTGTCAATCTTTTTTTGGTTCAAGGTAGAAATCTTTACTTCCTGGTTTAACCGTGGGGTTCCTGGTTTAACCGTTTCGTTTCAGGTCGAACCGGTGTTCGTTCTGTTCAGAATCCAGGTGAAGATTGCTTATCTATGCTTATAGAATATTTTACAACACTTCGATAAAAAAATCCCTTTTGTATTTCATATAGATCCTGTCAGGTAACGACAGAGTTATGGATTTCATATAATACGGAATATAGACATGTGGTGTTGTTAAAAATGACATTGAAAACGAGATAAGCCTCAACATTTGCTGATGAAGGAGAACATGCATAAGTGTCTCATATAAACTATTAATGAGGTGTGTTGAGTCATTGCATGAGCTAATAGAGCTCTCCAGAGGGCTCTCTTTGGCTCCATTGCTCCAGCTCTACCCCGTTCCTTCTCATCTCTCTTTTTCTTTCCGCTGTTTCTTTCCCTTCTCTCTATCTCTCCATCCCAATCACAAGCAATTTACACATGACCCTTTAACATCCCTTGGCTGTACCTGAGTCAGGACGTGACTCGAGAGTTAATATCCCCCACTCTGATTACCTCATATGCAGAGCTATATCTGGATCCCAGCATCTTATATTCTCTTCCACACAACAAGCCACAGAATGAGTAGAACACCAGTATGGTTGACTAAAGAATTACTTCATGCATGTACACCAAACCATGACACATACTAGCTGTTTAGCATGCTCTTCCTCTCCACTAAACATGTTGGTAAATGCCACACAAACACACACACATCAAATCAGTCCATTAAACAGCTGGCTAGATGTGAGCCTCCATACAACTCCATTACATCTTCACAGTTTAAAAGGTCAGCGGGGATTGGAGATGTGTTGTCCTGCAGGATTACAAGTGTCATGAAGATATCTCATGGAGGGACCGAAATGTCAGCGTTTCCTCATTCCCTGTGGGAGATACTTTGAGTGGTCAACTGAACTGAAATTAGGTAGAGGAGGAGGTATCAGGGAAGGTGGATGGGGACTGTTCCACAGAAGTAACATCCATCTGGTGAAGTAGCACATGCTAAGAACCAGACTTCCCTCCATATTTCACTGTAAGGCTTTTAAAAGCCGGTCCTGGAGGGCCCAAACACTGCTGATTTTTACTTGACCTATTCTACAACAGGGGTTGGGTTTCACTCCAGGGGAATTAAATGTCTTTTTAAATTGCCGGGCACAGGGAACACATTTGAAATTAGCTATAAACATCCTCATTTACTTTCACGACTGTGGCAATGCACTAGGGAAGGGGAACACAGGGCACTACCGGACAATTTCATCAAAGAAACAATAGCGGATACAGACAGAAAAAAAGTTCCCTTCTCTCATCCTCTCTCATCTCTAGCACCTTACCTCCTCTTCTTCAGAAAGATGTAATTTACCTTTAAAGATCAGGCGAGTTTCCTGGTAACATCAGATCTCTCTAAATATTGGATTAAGTGGAATCGGGTTCAGTGGAACCGGGACGAAGATGGGTTGTGGATGGGGGCTAGACCTCCCGTGAGACTAAGAAGAGACCCAGCTGGGGAAATCATTCCCCTTCCCAGCCCCATCACACTAGGGCACAACAGGGGACAGGTATTGTATTATGGACTACCCAAACTGTGCAGGAACTGTGGCCTTTTAGACCATCTGGCCGCAGACTGCACAGTTACCCAGTGCAGGATATGCAAGGGGGAGCACCACACAAGGGACTGCAAACAGGAAAGGAGGTGCAATCTCTGCAAGGGAGAGGGGCACGTTTTCAAAGACTGTCCAACCTCATACGCCAACAAGGCTTGCCCCCAAAGAGAGGCACCTTCAGACCCCAGAGGAAGAGCACCAACACCGGTACCAGCACCAGCTCCGGCAGGAGCACCAGGACCAGCACCTGTACCAGAACCAGCCCAAGCGCGAAAACTTCACCAAAGTTCAGATGCAGCACCCCACGCTCCCAGAACTAGAACAGACACCAGAGAGACCTCACACCCCTAGCACCCCAAGCCAAGAAACACTTCTACACCCCCGCCCCAGTCTGGGCCCCCCGGTCTTACCCCTTCCTCACCCCCGACAGAGGACCCGGCCCCAAAATCACTCCCACCCATAGACCAGGATCAGGAGCAACCACAATAAATAAAAAATTTGGAAGAAGAGTCAGCCATCACGCAACCGTAGACAGTAACCATGATATAGCCAACGCCACCCTATATCATGGCAAACACAACAAGACAAACACAACAAGCAAAAAGAAATAAATCAACCAAAACACATCTCCACAAAGCCAGAACCCCGGTTCCACCCAGCACACCCCATATCCCAGTCAGCATCGCACCAACATACACCAAAACAACACACAAAAAGAAATACACTATATGGTACGCACAAACTTATATGTCAGAGGATGAGTTGGAATTTAATCATCACTTGGAAAGTCACTTGAAATAATGTATAAATAGTTGGAATAAGGTCTTGTCGTCAGTAGAGTGCTAAGGGTATGTAAATATGGGTGATTTAATACGATTTTAAGGCAAAATTGTAACCACAAAAAGATGTGTTAAAATGTATAACAAAAAATGTCATTTTGCAGGTATAAAAACCAATAAAAAAAAACGTTTTTCTTTACCTAGTGTAGTTAACTGCACTCACCTGGTTTCCCTGGATTAGTCCTGTATCACTCTAGAATGATAATAGAAACCAGAAGTGTTTCAGTCTAGGAGGAATGAAGGAGAATAGCCCTGCTTTACTGTATCTGATTGGCTGAGAGTTGTATGGTTTCATTTATGTAAAGAAAACTACCTTTATAAAAAAAGAGAATTCTGAAAGGCGGCTGCTCACTTCTATCTTAAATTAATCTCAATAGCCAATTCCTCTCTGTAGATGTCCTAACTGTCTGAAGATGCAGGGATCTGCATTGGGTTTCCTAAATAGCTACTGCTTTGGACCTGACAAAATAAATGTGAGAATATTGCTTAGGTCTATTTATAAGATAATTTGTTAACTGCAGTAGGCTATAATTCATATAGAAGGGGAGTATGACTGAAATGCACAAGCTGCACTCAGAATGGGTTCTTTCTTCATGCATAGGGCATTTGTTGGTTATTAACATAGTGGGGCTGAAACAACTATTTGACATTTGAATAATTAAATGAACAAAATACTTTGATTTCCATGTCAACACAAAAAAATGTAAGGCTAAAAGTAGATTGTAACTCTCTGATCGTAACTCTCTGATTTAGGAGAAACACTTAAAAATAAGGCGTGTGTTACACCTTATTTTAGGACTCCTACATTTTTGGTCTAAAAGAGTATTTTACATTAGCTCTAAAATTAGCTCCTAAATCTGTGAAAAGTTAAAAGTCCTTTAAAGGAATCCTAAGTCACTAAGACCAATTCAGAAATGATCCTACAATGCGGAGGCTCCTCCTAATAAAGGCCTTAATTTGAATATCTTTGTTTCAATATGGCAACATCAAACATCTTGCTGTGATTAATTCAGTGACACACCCATCTCCTACAGTGGGTATAGAAAAGAACCACCCCCTTATAAAAATAATCACATTTTGTTGATTTGCAGCCTGAAATGAAGACGGACACTGTTTGTGTTTCATTCAGCTGCAACTTCTAACATCCAAGTGAAAGATCTAACACCAACATGTCAGAAAAAAATATATATATCACTGAGTAGGAAAAAAGATCAACCCCTTGTTTCAGTATTTTGTTGAACCACCTTTTGCTTTCATTACAGCCTTTAGTCTGTTGGGATATGTCTCTACTAACTTTGCACATCTAGATGTTGCAATCTTTCACCACTCTTCTTTGCAGAACTGCTCAAGTTCAGTTAAATTTGATGGTGACCATTTGTGGACTGCTGTCTTGAAGTCATTCCACAGATTTTCAATGGGGTTTAAGCCTGGGCTCTGACTAGGCAATGCAAGGACATTCACCTTTTTCTCCTTCAACCACTGTGTGGTCAGTATGGCTGTTTGCTTTGGGTCATTGTCATGTTGGAAGGTAAATCATCTTCCTATTGACAACTTTCTGGCAGAGAGCAGCAGGTCTTCCTCAAGAATATTACAGTATTTTGCCCAATCCATATTTCCTTTTATCCTGACAAGTGCCCCAGTCCCTGCTGCAGAGAAACAACCCCATAACATGATATTACCACCTCCATGCTTTATTGTAGAAATGGTGTTATTTTGATGGTGAGCTTTATTGGATTGCCAAGCGATATGTCTGGTGAGATTTTAGTCTCATCTGACCATAACACCTTTTTCCACGTGGCCTTTTGGCAAAGCTCAGTCGTCACTGCATGTGACCTTTCTTGAGGAGTGGCTTTTTTCTTGCAACCCTCCCATACAAGCCACATTTGTGGAGAATTTGTGATAATGTTGTCACATGTACACAATGACCACTCTGTCATGAATTTGTGCAAACTGGTTCAGAGTTGCCGTAGGCCTCTTGGTAGACTCTGACCAGTTTCCTCCTGGCACTTTCATCCAGTTTGGAGCGACGTCCTGACCCAGGGACGGTCTGTGTTATACCAAATACCTTCCACTTCTTACTAATGGACTTCACTGTGCTTCTAGGCACTGATAAAGCCTTTTTAGGAGGGCGGTGATTGTTTTTCCAACTCAGTGATTCTGTTTTTTATTTGTAATTAGTTTTTTTTCTGACAAGTTGGTATTATATCTTTCACTTGGATGTTATGAGTTGTACATACAGCTTAATGAAACAAAAACTGTGTCCGTTTTCATTTCAGGCTGCAAAGCAACAAAATGTGATTATTTTACAGGGGGGGTGATAATTTTCTATACCCACTGTAAACTGGTTCATGGAACATTGCATCATCCAAAGCAACGGGGTCAACCATGCCCCTACTCTTAGAGTAAGAGTTCAGAATTCCTTAATGAAAGTTGGTCTCAGCAGCTCTGTGAATAGGTTTCAAGATGCAACTCTTAGCTGAAAAAACTGTGCTGTTCAGGAGTTATTTTACTGGTAAGGTGAAATGTTGTGAATACAGGGCGAGGTCTTTAGCAAAGACAGCCACACAATCTGGACTGTGTAGATATGAATATTGGCTTTCTACAACAACAACATTTCCATCATGCTTAAGCAGATAAAATGAAATTATCCTGGAGTCTTAGAGGATGAGCTGCTAGATGGGAGTAGCTGGTAAGATCTGTTGACATTAGCTCACCACAGTAATGCCAGCTACGGTGTGAATGATTATAATGCACAGACAATAGTCTATTGTTATCTATGGTGGCCTTCAGTGCAAACATCAGTCTTTCAAATTTATGCACTCCCAAACGAATGCATATATTGTGCCTCTGCAGCCAGACGAAGGAACAACAGCATTTTTACGTCATACTGACCTGATGGTTGTTTTGTAATTAGCTTTGACTCCAATTGAATTAGCTACATTACTAGCGTTCATCTTCAGTTGCAAAACGTCAGACAGCCTGACAGAAAAGTTATTTATAAAATGTATTTATCGCGAGATTAACGCTCTTTTTGGCCTGGCAAACTTTGTAGTTTTTTTCACACGCTGTTGAAGCAACTAGTAATGTTAGAAAAACTACAACACTACACCGGATCTAGCTAGACTGGAAACGAAACAACAGGCTCGCCGCAGCCGCACACACTTGTTTGGGCTTGAGAGCTGGCCAAAGAGTAGTATGCTACGTTTCGTTTTGAGTGGATGGCGAATGTGAGACGCCGAAATGGATGCCAATTAAATTTGGAATGCAAAGTTTACTTTTAAGAAGTTGCCAAATGGTTTCATTGACAAGACCAAAGTGATCTGTGTGTTTGGTCGTTGTGAACTAAGCTATCATTGAAGCAAGTCAAGGCTGAAATATCACTTGATGGCAAAGCACACAGCTGATGCAAATTCTCCGCCCCCTCGTCAAAGCCAGGCAACAATGGATGACTTCAGACAGTATGCCAATGTTGTTTTCAATAAAAAAACATTTGCACAAAGCAAGTCGATCCACTTTTCCATGTAGATAAGCATTAAAATGAGAAAAAAATAATGGGACAAAATAATCAAGGGACATTTAGAACAGATAAAAATGTGTGATTAATTGCAAATTAATTATGAAATTAATGCGATTAATCGCGATTCAATATTTTAATCATTTGACAGCACTAATATTAATTGATAAAAAACATGTATTTTTTTATAAACTTTTTAATAAAGGAATAATCTTTGTAAATTATATTAAAAATGAGACCTGGGAAGTGATGTCTTACAATCAGCTAATAAGGATATGGAAATGCTTGTTCTATCTAAAATTACAACCAAATATTGCGGCATTACCACATAAATGGAATAGGAAAGTTGTAGAGGGCAAAAAGAAAGAAATTGTTTGTCGACCATTCAGTCGCATTAAAAATGATAAATAAAAAATATACCAATTTTATTTAACCACAAAAAATGTACTTCTGTGCCATACAAAATACAAAATAATTGGAAAGAGAATTTTGCCATACAGATTCCTTGGCATATGGTTTTTGAATTAACATACAAGACGACACCAGACTCAAAACTTAGGATGTTCCAATTTAAACTATTATACAAAATGCTGGCAACGACTAGAAACTTATATACTGTATATGGGGGATACAATCTTCTCAGCTCTGCAGATTTTGAGAGTCAATAGATCACATGTTTTGGTATTGTCCGTATGTAGCAGGTTTGTGAATACAGGTACAGAAATGACTGAAGAATTGCAACATTGGCCTAGAATTAACTCTACAGAAAGTAATACTCTGTGACTTGAAAAGTCATAGTCAATTGATCAATAAAATAATTATTATTTTGGCAAAAATGTTCACGTGGATCACAGCTGTGGTGAATTGGCATAGTTGGAGGTATTGATATTGTTTATTTATTTACTTTGGACAGTGCACATTAATCAACAATCTTACACTTCTGTACAGAGTGTAAATGAGCCAGATTATAGCATAGATGCTCATTTCCATCTGTAGTTCCAAACCTAACCTGCATGTTTTTAATGGGGGAAACCGGAACTCCCGGAGGAAACCCACACAGACACAGGGAGAATATGCAAACTCCACACATAAAGGCCAGGGACAACCAGGGTTTGAACCCAGCACCTTCTGGTGCTAGAAAATAGAAAGTAGAAAATAGAAAGAGCCAGCCTGAACATTCCGCATGGCAATATATGCCTACTTACTGTTGACATTCAGTTGAGATTTTGAAGAAACCCCTGTTTTCTTGTTGACTGAATTATATTTGCTTATTGTTAATGGTAATTATTTTAAATGCGTGTGAACCAAACCTCTGTCTTTTTGCACTTTAATTTTGTCTGTCCGGTGATGTTATGCAAAGTATAGCCTAAGTTATGTTTGTGCAATTTCAGCTACATGTTTACTATGCCAGAAATGAGTTTTGACCTGAAGATTTGTGCTGCAATAAGATTAATACATTTTTGTTAGTGTTTCGATTATTCAAATAATCGTACATATTATGTATAGAATATCTGATGATCAAAATAATCGATAGCTGCAGCCATATAACATATTGTCTATCTTTTCACCAGTATTGTATTGTTAACCATAGTTTCTAATTTGCAGAGTTTGGTTAGGATAGAAAAGTCAAAGCATTCAATATGCTGGGGCCTACAGTAATTTACCATGTTCCCCTCTCAGATGGATACGTCGTACAGTTCATAACCTACAGTACGCTTCAGTTGTGATGAACAAAGTTCTGCTTTAATTAATTAAATTTATGAATTTTGTCAATTTACCCACATTGTAAATCCTGTCCAGCTCTGAAGGAAAGAGTGGAGTTGTTTTCTAACATCACCTATTTCTTGCATACTACTACACCAATAGAAAACTCTTTCAACAAATGTTTCAGTTGAAATTAATTTGTCTTAGATGATTTAACAATGTCCTTGACTGTCTGCATGGTCAGCAACTAAACGGCGAATCTCCCATCCTCCTGAAATTGGGCTCATAGTAGTTTTTTACATAGTAGGTATTGAAATGTGTTCTCCAGGCAGATCTGCCTTTGAGGCAGAAATCATTTGATTGGTTGATTTAAAACTTAGGGCGGACCTTACACGACATCGGATATGTGCACATCAACATAGTTTTCTCAGGCTTTAATCATATCTAACCATACACCTAACTTTAACCCTAACCTTAACCACACTGGAGTGTTAAAATGTAATTACGTGTTAAATATATGCAAAGGGAAGATTAAGTTGGCATACATCGTAAAAGTAAACATAACGTGAGATCCGCCCTCTGTTTTGAATCAAACAGTCAAATAATGTCTGTCTCCAAGGCAGATCCAAGGCAGAACACTATTCAATAAGTAAAAGTCTTATGAGCTGAAATTGGCCTCCACTTGTGTCAACAGTTCGTTTTTAGCATCTATCGTTCTGGAGCTATTAATAGTGTTGAGAAGTAGATTCTATATAGTTGTATAGCTGCAGTTTGAGGCCTGTTGGTGGATTCTACGGTATGTTAGACAGCAAGTGAGTGAGGAGAGAGAGCCCTTACAGTTCTTAAATTACAACATCAGAATAAGCTGTAGCTTATGGTGTAGGACTTACAGCTTATAACTCTGTTATATATTAGGCTGCTTATAACTATATGATCTATTGTAGGTTAGACTGTAATTCCATCACAGGTCTAATACATGTGGATGCCATTCAGACTAATAGAACAGGACATTTTACTGACAGGACATTAGACAGATAAGGTTTACTGAGTTATTTGGATAACAACTAGCAAGGCCAGTTGATTAGACGCTAGACATGTGCTCACATGAGACAGTCACGGGTCTGATGAGATTCTTCTAGGAGGTATGCAAACAACAATGTTAAGGCTATATAAACCAGTTTCCTATGATCATTCGGGGCATTTTTCCCCAACACGTCTTGATTGCCTTGTTATGAGATTACCCTGTTTCCAGAAGTAATTTATTAAACATTCTTTTATCAACCACAACGTGACTCCTGAAACCATCATTTCAACAAAGATCTTGCCAAGCCTTAACATACCATCTAACAATAGAAACGTCCGCGTTGATGCTCTGGGCCGTCAATTGACCTTGAAGTGTCAGGAATCAAGTCTGATGTCGCCAATTAGATAGATGTGCTGAACATGTGTGTTCAATTAGGTGTAGTGAGGTAGGTCAGTGATGGTCATCTGAAGATAGCATGCTGCGCATGACTGCTGCATTAATCACATCCCAGAACACAAACATTATAAAACAGTGATTACTGTACAGGCAACAACAGCCTATTTTCACATGGCCTTTCTCTGAAATCGCCCACAGACTCATAACAACAGTATATAAATGTATATAAATAAGAACATGCGTCACTAGCTTGTGCACATTTTGTGCATTCTTCCTCTAACTGCCAGCCTATCAGACACTGGAATACCCTTCCCATCTGCCCCTCTGCCTCGGGGATTGACCCTGTGATGGGCATGATGGGTAGTTCATGCTGAAGTGGAGAAGCAGAGGAAGTTCTAATTTGGGACTGTTCTAGTCTAGTCAATGAAGCATTACGCCAATGAGAAATTGTAATTGTTTGGCCTATTTTGTCATTCATATAAGCAGACTTTAGTTAATGGAAAAACTGTCGTAATCCTTAATAAATATCTACAATATACTGTACCTGCCAGTTTAGAAGTTCAACATGTTGATAACCACTCAGGTATTTCAGTACCATTAAAAAATATGAAAGAAAAGTTTCACTAGATGATTGAAAAGGCTCACTGGATGTTGCTTTGCTCTGCGTAGAACAATGGTGTATTTAGTGGCATCATGGGGCTCAATAGGTAGGAAGTCTGACTTGTAGACAGTTTGATTCATAAGTGGGCTAAATGTTGTTGTGTCATTGAGCAAGACACCTTACCCTTACTCGTAAGTCTCTAAAATAAGAGTTTACTAAAATCAGCAGTTTGCACTAAAACTGGGCACATTCGATTAGCATGAAAACATATCCCAGAGAACGGTCGACTCGGTACCCATGCATTATTAACCCCTAGGTGTAATGGACAAATAGGCCAGAGTAAAATGCACAATAATTCTTTAATGGGGGAATTCAAGGTAATTAACAGTAGTCAGGCATGCAGGGTTTGGTACACAAGATATCCAGGCTTATAAGAAGAGAATCCAGGGGTAATCAGGAGACAGGCAGGGTTCAATACACAGGAAGATCAAAATGGTACTATACCAGGCATCAGGGTTTCCAGACAGCAGGCAGGGTTTGGTACATGGGGAGATAACAGTGCAAAAGGGTAATCCACAAAAACAAAGTCCAAGGCCAAAAATACCCCAAAGGTAGAACAAATGCTCCGTAGTTTAACAGAAAAACAATACCTTACAATGAGGAACACAAAGGGGCAGGAATATATACAGGGGATAACAGAGAACAGGTGATCTGAATACTGGAATAATTAGAATCTGGGCTAGAAGGATGCATTCATGTAGACACGGGACCTAGGGGATTGCTGGTGAAATAGAAGGAAACCACAAGGGCATACAAACACAAGGAAAAACACAAGAACCTAAGTAAGACTAAACTCAAAAACAAAAATAAAACAGAACATAACACAGGAGTACAAGACATCATTACACTAGGATAATTTTGCGCCGGAATTAACCTTTAAGTAGGAAGTTCCCAAAACTTGTGAACTCAGAGTAACTCAAAAAAGCAACTAAAAGTTATTGTACTCTGTACTTTTTCCATCTCTGCAGTAAGAGCAGATGTAACTAACATCCACAGAAGATGACACCAATAAAACTAAGGAGGCTTCACTGACTGCTAGGGGCAAAACCACTAATTAGCTTTAAAGGCATAATGGTCAGGTTTTAGTTTGCAAAAAGGTTATTGGAATATTTAAGAGTTCTGGAAAAAGGTGTTGTGGACAGATAAGATAAAGATTAATATGTGACAGAGTGATGGCAAGTTTATAATGAAAATATGTCTTTGGAGATAAAAAAGAACTGCCTACGATCCACAGCATTCCCATTCATCTGAAATATAGTGGAGTGTGTGTTATGCCTCTTTTGCTGTCAATATAAGTGTATTTTATAGATGATATAACTGCTAAAAACTATAGCTGAATGAATGCTTAAATCTACATCCACATCCGGTCTGCTCATAACACAAGACTTAAAGGAGAATTCCGGGCGATTTCAAAACCTAGCTCTGTTGTTTGCATATCGGAAGTGCTGTCCGTAGCGTTAATAACTCAAACAATCTGTATTGCCAAAACCATGTTTACCTTTTGCTGCCAGTATAAACCATTACGCATTTACGGGGCAAGTAAAAAAATGTGCTTTGAGCCACTAAACATTATTAGTCCATATCCATTTGCACTGATTCCTTATAATGAACAGAGCGAGTTTGAACAAATATGTTCGTGTATATACCTCTGTTTATTTCCCATTTTCCAGTGAAGTCCACACTAGTCGATTGTCGAAGTCTTACAATGCAATATTCCAAAACATATTTTTTCTGCAAAAACTAAATATTTGCGGTGGTTATATCCATAAACTACTTTGATCGGGTGTAAACTGACACTTGCCTTCACAGCTCTCAAGAGTTCAAGAGTTATTGCGAATATGCAGAGGTAACTAAGCAACACTGTTGACTCAGTCGGTGAGCTGCCAAGGATCGGTGTCAGGTTACCTGGCCGACTTGCTACATTATTTGGAAATAAACACCGAAAATTGTTGGAATATTGCATTGTATGACTTCGACAATCGACTAGTGTAGACTTCACTGAAAAATGGGAAATAAAGAGAGGTGTGTACACAAACTTATTTGTTCAAACTCGCTGTGTTCATTATAAGGAATCAGTGCAATATTTTATGGACTAGTAATGATATTTTGAACAAGGTTAGTGGCTCAAAGCACATTTTTTAACTTGCCCCGTAAATGCGTAATGGTTGTATACGGGCAGCAAAAGGTAAACACGGCAATTGGCAATTGACAAACAGATTGTTTGAGTTATTAACACTACGGACAGCACTTCCGATATGCAAACAACAGAGCTATGTTTTGAAATCGCCCGGAATTCTCCTTTAATGAAAAATGACCTCAACACCAACACTTGTAGGTGGCTGCAGTACTGGACTGGCCGAGCTTCGCCTGAGAAAATAATGTATGGTATGGGAAAATAAGGTATGGGAAAATGGGAAAAATTTTCATACAAAAGATATGCAACCAACTATTTAACCTCCTTGCTTTATTTGGAAATGCATAGTAATCCATACAAATTATATTAGTGTGCTGAAACACACTATATGTCCACAAATTGAAACTGTTAAACTGACCAAATGAAAAAGAAACACTCCACTCTCCTAATATTTGAAAGTCAGAAGCTTAGATCTAGGATGCTGAAATAAGTTAGAGCAACTAGACTAGTGAATATATCTTCAGATATCCATAATGTTCTTGGCCCTGCTTCGGAACTGTCCTTCTGATTAGCAGTCCAGGGAGATTAATTCAATGTGGAGTGTGTGTTTGAGAATGTGTTGCTCCAGTAAGGTAGGTGGGGGTGCAAAACTAGCCTTGCCACCTGAGCTGGAATGACTCACACAGCGCAACACGTTGATGCCATCACTCCCAGGACGGCTACACAGGCAAGCTCACGCAGGAAGTCAACAAACACCACAAAACAAACGCACATGCATCCTTGGTGCGCTGGGTGGAGCGCAACTTTCACGTGTTTGGTTGGTCCCCGGGCGCTGTAAATGGCTGCCCACTGCTTCCTTGAGGGATGGGTTAAAAGCAGAGAATGAATTTCGCTACATATATTTGTATGTGACAATAAAAACACCTTGACCATGTCCTTGACACTGGGTGCCATTTTGTTTAGTCCTCTGGCATTCATTTAACAGCACACAGCTGTTTACACATAATAATCTGCCTAACAGACAGACTGTGAAGACATGATGTTCACTGAATGCACTGGAATGGGTACACAAATACCAATGGGAAGAATCTAAGATGTGTGTTCTACATTTTTATTAGTGACTCAAAAGCATGGCCTACATCAATGTTTCTGTCTGAGTTGTTTTGAGTCATTTTATGTGCGCCTCTCTTTCAACTCTTCTGTTCTCTCACCCTGACAAGTACACACTTCAGCGCCTGTGTGTGTGAGCTGTCCTGCTGTCAAGGCCTGGGGATACAGTTCTGTTTAGGGCAGACCGTGCTGAGCTCCTGTGGCGAAGATCACACTCACTCACAGGGCTTAACCAGAGAGAAAGGGAGACGTGCACACCGGCGCACGCACACACGCAAATTGAGATGGAGGGTATAATTGCCCTATGTTGGCAGTTAATATCAACGCGATGCTAGCTATGTTTCAACACAGCCCAAATGTCACATTCCAGAAATTAGTATTTAATGGTGTGCAATAGGACATTACCATGCCAACGCAGTTCTCTGTTTGTTATGGGCAAAAGCCTGTCACCCATTAGTTAGTGTGGAATAGGACACTACAGGGCTGACAGAATGATGAATCACAATCTGGAGACATAACAGAGCTGTCTAATTACACTCAGAGAGGCGCCTCCTTATTGACACACATACACACACACATTGGTTTTTTTCTATCCTTGTTTGGACCAGATAAATGATCTCATAAACGAGATCCCAACCCTACACCTAACTTTAATAACCAACTCCAAAACTAAATGTAACCCCAAACTTAAGCACTAATTCTAAACCTAAAACTAAACATACTTCTAATTTTGTTCTCTATAAACCTAACTCTCTGCTGGAAATAATGTTTTTCCCTGTGGGGATTGTCTAAGTAAATATATCTGTCAGGTTGAATTGTCTGTGTGGGGAATACAGGTGTTCACATATGTATTTAAACCTGGATCACACACACACAATGGCCTTGGAGGACATCCTCACATCCACAGTAAAATTCGGAGAAGAAATATAACCGTTGGTTTATATTTCCCAATCTAAAATCAGCATAGTGTCAAGTGTCTATTGATGTGTGAGACGCACAGAGATGAAAACAAGGATTATCTGTGTCAAGGCATGTTGTTTTCCCTCCTTTACACTGAGCTTAGTGTGCGTAAACACACACAAACACACACAAACACAAACAAACACACACAAACACACACAAACACACACACAGTTATATACTACCGAGCCCAGTGTTGTTTGTGTCAGGCACTGACAGCAATGACAAACTGCATTGATTTTCCTTTCCCTGAACATGAGGTTAAGAAATCCCTTTTGTACCACAGTAACGATTACCACTCCATTAAGACTCACAGATGCAGTGGAACACACCCAGGACACGAGAGGACACTTAGAAAGGAACTGTCCATAGCACAGTGTCTTCATTGGACATGCTGTCCTCTGACAGCTACTGACACTCAGTCAATGTTGCTTCTCTGATGAGAGCCCTGGGGTTTAAAGAGACAGGGTGTGAATATGTGTACTGTTGTGACGTTGTGATCTAAGCAGACCTAAACTGTAGTGATCTCCGGTTTTACCTCCTTGTATCCTGTAATGATGAATTACATATGAAATTTGTTGTTTAATATTATTTGCTTAATAGCCTTTTTCAGCCTATGTGTGTGGTACATAAAAAAGTCCCCTGCCCTACGTGACCAAGTTAGTGTAGTGGTCAGTAGTGGTTAGTGTAGTGTAGTGCTCCCAAATCCAGTCGACACATACCCCCTAAACAATAGGGGTAATTTATTTTAATAAATATTTGATAATAATTTTTCATGTGATAAATATTTGTGTATTTGATTTTAACTTTTCATGTGAACTTTTCATGTGAAAACACTGAATAAATTACACTTTGCTATAATGTAAAGTAGTGAGTGTACCGCTTGTATAACAGTGTAAATTTGTCCCTTCAATAAAACTCAACACACAGCCATTAAGGTCTAAAGCACTGGAAACAAAAGCGAGTACAACCCTAAGTGAAAATGTCAAAATTGGGCCCAATTAGCCATTTTCCCTCCCCAGTGTCATGTGACTCATTAGTGTTACAAGGTCTCAGGTGTGAATGGGGAGCAGGTGTGTTAAATTTGGTGTTATCGCTCTCACCTTCCCTCATACTGGTAACTGGAAGTTCATTATGGCACAATTTGGACATTTTCACTTAGAGGTGTACTCACTTTTGTTGCCAGCGGTTTAGACCTTAATGGCTGTGTGTTGAGTTATTTTGAGGGGACAGCAAATGTACACTGTTATACAAGCTGTACACTCACTACTTTACATTGTAGCAAAGTGTCATTTCTTCAATGTTGTCACATGAAAAGTCATAATCAAATATTTATAAAAATGTGAGGGGTGTGCTCAATTTTGTGAGATACTTTACCTGTCTCACACTACATACCTGTCTTACACTACATACCTGTCTCCCTCTACATACCTGTCTCCCTCTACATACCTGTCTCCTACTACATACCTGTC